>PVKB01001607.1:112731-386049 GCA_004027205.1 Ctenodactylus gundi
GAGAGCTGGGGTTTTGGTGGGGGGATGGAAAAATCTTAAGAAACTGGGCCTTACCAGCCAACCCAGAGCCTTCACAGTAAACACCAGTTCATGGGACAGCCCCACCCCCAGCTCCTATGGACACTGCCAGGCAAGGAATCACACAGGCATTCCTTTTGCAGGCCTCCTTTTTGGTCTGCTAAAAACTTTGTCTCTTACCCTTTCCCACTGTCCCTTCCCAATAAAGTCCTCTGTGACTTCATTTCTTGATTTTGTTGAGACACGGACCTGGCACTCACATCTAAACGTATTGCAGCAGGGAAAACAGAACCTGTCTGTATTTGCTCAATGGCTTCAGTACCTCTGCTTCCCGAATCCCCTAGGGGCGGCTTTGGGGTCCTGCCTGCTCCTCTGGGCACCTGGCTGGCTCCAGAGAGCAAGGTCCCTGGGCAGAGGAGGGACCTCCTGAGACAGGTTGATGTGAGCTTGGGCTTGTTGACTGACACCTGCCCCGGGACTGTGCTTACAGAAATGATTTCTTTGTCAGAACACACGACAGGGAGCTGCTTTTGCCCAGGGCTTCTGTTTCATAACTTTTATTGGGACAGAAAGCAGTAGCGTGTTATTGTTCTTCTGCTTCACGTTTTCTCATGGATCCAGAAGGCAACAAGCACTGTGCACAGACAAAAAAGCCTGCTTTGTTGTCTGAGGATGGGAGGTGGAGCGCAGGAGAAGGCCGTGCACAGGCCGTGAAAGGGACACTTGCTCAAAGCAGGCTGGGTGCCATGGGCGGGCGGGCCTGGGAACGGTGGGAGAAGTCACTTGCACTTATTCACCGGCTCAAGGTTATCCATGTTTCTGTACGAAGGCGACCTTGGCTGGTGGGTGTCAGGGTCTCCGATGGAGCCAGGGAGAGGGATCATTTGGGGCCGATTTTGTGCAATGTTTCTGAAAAATGGAGTGACTTGGTCAAATTGTTGAGGGAATTGATGTCTTAAGAAACCTTGTACTACTATATGGTAATTAGTTAGCAGCCTGCTTTCCTGTGTGTCCCGGCTTTCCTAGTGACCTGGGAGGAGGCATGGTAGCTGTTGTCACTGTTAATTGCAGACAGGCAACAAGGCTCAGAGAGTGAGTTTTTCCCTCAGCTCCTCCTCAGGGTCCATCAGTGACATATACGTTCTTTGTACTTTAGGCTGAACGAATACCTCAGCGGTAAAGCACTTTCCTATCAAGCGCAAGGCCCCGAGTTCGATTCCCCAGCACCACAGAAGCTGGCGTGGTGGTGCACGCCTGTAATCCCAGGGCTTGGGAGGCTGAGGCAGGAAGAGCACCTGAGTTTGAGGCTAGCCAGGCTATGTGATGAGCTCAGGACCAGCCTGGACTATGCAGTGAGACCCTGTTTAAAAAAAAAAAAAAGATCACGCAGGAGTGGAATTAGCCACTGCCTCATTGGCTTTCCACATCCGGAGTCATCCAGGTGGGACTTTGTTCAATTGAATCCCAGCAGCTGAGTCTTCTAATGAGAAACTGAGGCACTTGAGTTGCTCCAGCCCAGTAGCCCGTGTACGTGACTTGAGGAATCTCGCCAGAAGAACTCTTTCTTTTTCAGCAGATTAAAAAAAAACCCACCTGGGAATTTCTTCCTTAGCTATGCCTTTTTTCTCCATCTATACGTAAGCGCATGCATTACACATCTTGGGAAGATTCAGAACACACGGAGGTGTGGTAACAGGGATTGCTGGACCCCACTGCTTGGGATTCCAACTTCAGGCCCGGGTGGAGCCAGAGATGTTGCATTTCTATCCGGTCCCATGATGGTGCTGATGCTGCTGGTACTGGGCCTTGCTTTGAGAGCCACGTGTTTATCTACATATTTCTGCATATACACAACAACAGATTATTAAAAATGGACCCACACGTTACTAACAATTTTGGAATGTGTTTGCATTGCACAGAATAACCTCAATGTCATTCCTACCCTGATATTCAATATCGTGTCCTAGATTCGAGCTAGGCATCACTCTTGCTGCTGGCTGCATAGAATTCCATTTAATGCTTGAACCATTATTTCATGAGTCTCTATGGTCAGACATGTACGATGCTTCAAATTTCTCCTTCTTCCAAGCAAGGCTGCAACTCTTCTACTGGTATCTTTACACAGCTGTGCTAATATTTCTTAGTAACAAGTTCCCAAAAGTGGAGTGAGAGCTTTACAGAACTGAAAGAATATCCCTTTTCCCATCAAATATGGCCCAAGTTTTATTTCTACTAATAGTTCAGAATATGCCTCATTAACACCGATGCTAAGAATTTTTTTTATCTTCATCTGATGGAGGAAAATGCTATACTACTATTCATGTCTGCATCAGTGCAGTTTGACGTATGCTATTGGCTAATTAGATTTCTTCTGTGATGTATCTGCTTATATCTTTTGCTTATTGTTAGAAAAAAGTCTACAATGGCAGAAAATATATATCAATACTCACGCTGGGTGATTTCTAATGAACAGAAGGCTATTGGCTCAGGGTTTGGGAAAGTTCTAAGATCAAGACACTTGTTTGGTGTTAGTGAGGGCCAGGCTGCCCACATGATGCGTTGATGGCAGCCTCTTAAGGAAGGGAGGAGGGGAACACCATGGCTCACACAGCCGACTTGCTGAGGAAGGGCTCTTGATGGCGGGGGAAGGAGCTAGAGGGGTGGAGAGAGAGAGGGAGGAGGGAGAGGGGGAGAGGCAGAGATGGACCCAGTCCTGCAATGGATGTCATTAATCCATGCATACGGTGAGGGTTTTCGTGGCTCAGTCACCTTGCACTGAGCCCCACCTCCAATGCTCTTGCCCTGGAAATTGAGTTTCCCACACAGGCTCTTTAGAGGACTCATTTAAATCACAGCAGGAGGATTTGGGGAAGGGAAGCCTATGGGCGCTCTTTCTTCCTGGTGTGTGGACCGCTTGAATTCCCACAGGTGGGCAGTGTTCAGTGCAAGGAAGGATTGTCTGATGATAAATGCTAGTTTTAATCTACACTTCCATTTTAAGAAACTCAATTAGAGACAGTTTTGGTGCAGTACCTCCTACACTTGAAATCATGGGGCACAATCTTCCAAATATTCTTGTGCTCCTTTTTTTAGGCTAGAGAATTTAAAAATACAGTGAGTGGTCAGGTCAAACTGATCCCATGTAATTAAAAGCTTGGGGCTCTTTCTAGCTCGTCTTCTGCTGCCCTTTGAATCGCCCTTTGCTCTTCCCCAGCAGCATGAGACTGGGGGTACTAGGGTTATGGGTGGGGGTCATTTGTGGAGAATTGTCCTCTGCCTGGATGTTGGTTCTGGAACAGAATAAATATGACAGCCACCCAACCAAGCAACTGGGGGTGGGGGGAGTCTTCTGTCATCATGGGACTTGGTCAAGTGTTTTGTCTTCAGGAAGTTTCCACTGATAGGATATAGTCCAAATACCAGCCCTTCTGGCATGTTCTCTGTCCCAGCAACAGTCTTGGCTCCAGCCTCTCACTGGGTTCTTTTTACCTGTTTCCCCAGACATTGTATTGTACCTGTGGGGACATGAAGGAGAAGTGCAAGGGAATCAGTGATGTTTTACCATAAAAGCCACATGGCGGCCGAGAATTAACTTTCCACCTGTTACGTACATAAGCTGCTATTCTAACTGCTTGATGTATCTTGAAGAATACCATTTCTTCTCTCACTGTCATGGGACTTTACAGTCCTTCATAGAAACATCTTTTGGGACTCCCTTGACAACTAGCCCTAATCAACCTTTTCATATTTCTTAATCTGTTTGTCCTTCTAGCAACGCCAAGTTACTGGACCCTGCTAAAGGGAGACAGAACTTCTGTCTTCAAACAGCACCTGATCATCCCTAGCTCTGCGGTGGATGGACAACAGGATGCCCATGACCTGGGGAAAGTGTCCCCAGAAATCATGCCAGTGAAGCAAGAAACCTGCTGCTCCAGCCAGCCCCTGCACATGTTCACAGCGGCTAGATCATACTGCAGAGCCTGAAATGTGTCTGTTCTGTTCGTGTTCATCATCCTTGCCTTACTCTAAGTTCTTTGTCTTTCCCTTGACTGATTGCGCCAGCTTCTGGCTTCCTCCACGGGTGTCCTCCTCCAGTCTGTGACTATATTCATTCATTCAGTCGTCAACCTTCTATGAGGAGTGACTTTTCTTTGTGCCAAACACATTCAAAACTGGTAGAAAACTGTGAGTTGTACATTACAAAGAGGACATTTGGATAATCAGAACTCTTCGTTTAAAAGAATTGGAGTTGTCTGGGGTGGGGTTCCAGAGGCAGATGCATTTGAGGTGGGCCTTCAGGTGTGCACCGGTGGTGAGAACGCCTCCATTCAGCAGTGACTCCCTGTTCTTTCTTGCTACCTGATGCTGTCTGCTCACCTGCGCAGGGCGGTAGCTTCCCACTGCAGCTTCAGAGAGTAAAATCAGATTAATGCAGACAAATCAATGCCTCTTACAGTGATTAGTCTAGGTCAGTAGGACCCAATAGGAAGTCTGCTGGGGGCAAGGGAAGGTTTCTCATAAAGATTTCTTGTGTCATGAGAAGAGACGCACAGAAGGAAAGACTTTCTGCTTATAGACGTTGCACGCACACATGCAGCTTCTGGGGCCGCAGCCGCCACCTCACATTGCCAACATCCCAAAGGTGGCAGAGAAGGATGGAATGTATTTGCATCCTTTAAGGTTTCATTAAATATATGAATGAAGCAACTCTGCGCAATTTGCCCTTGAACCTCCAGTCTGTGAGATAACTTATTTTTTTAAAGTTGCTTCTGGTTGGCTCTTGGGTTATGTCCAGCCCAAAGTATTATACAGGTGGGGTGCAGCCCAGTGCAAGTGGAATGATTATTTCCTCCCTTGCAATCTTGGGGTCACAGTAAAAGCATCGTTCAATTTTCTGAGTTCCCCAGAGTTAAGGTTACACATTGCAGAGTATGTTACTAAACAAATACCAGCTCTGTAGTGTGGCCTGGTGGAGAAGGAGGAGATCTGGAACTAGAACCATTCTCATTTTATGCCAGAGAGTTACTCAGAATAATCAGAAATAACAAACTTGCAAGCTGCAAAGGCAGGGAGATAGATCATCAGCTGGGCCAGAGGTCGGGCGGGTGATGTTAGCAAGTGAAACAGCACCTGAATTTTCTCATCAACCACATAGAATTAGTCTTCATTTCACGAAGTACTCTCCATAATAATTTTTCTTAATGTATATGAATATCTTGGCTCACCTTTTGTTTTTTTCTATGGGCATAGAAGAAAATAGTTCTCTATTGAAAAACAAATCACCCGATTTTCAGCCTCTAGCTTAGCGGGAGAATAGGCTGTCCTGGGGAACGTAGTGGACTGGAAAGTGTGTCCCATTTAAGGGGACTGGTGTTAGATGGTTGCCACATATGATTCCTGGAGTGGTATGACAAATGTCCTTCTCATTGCTGGGACACAATCCCCAGCATCCACTACTTAAGGCAGGAAAGATTTATTTTAGCTCACAGTTTCAGGTCTCAGTCCATTCATAGGCAGCTGGCAATGGTGGAGGCACATGGCAGAGGTGTAGCCACAGGAGAAGCTGCTCACTGTGTGGCAGACAGGAAGCTGAGTGAGTAAGGAAGGGCAGAGCTGCCATATTTCTTTCTGGGTCGTGTCTCAGTGACATGCTTCTTCTGAGTCCAACCACAATGTTCTACTCCTTCCAACCGGGCCTCACCTCTGAGCAGCACATGGTTCCATAAGTATTTTACGACATCCACATACATGAGGCTTTTGGGGAACATTCCAGATCCAAACAGTACAAACAGGCTTTATGATTTCTCGAGAGAAATCTGAGATCTGATTAAAGACAATTTTCTAATTAATGTGTGTTTGTGATAGGTAACAGTTACATTTGTTTCAGGAAATCAGTACAGGTGTACATCTTATCTGGACAATTTTTGATCCTGTTGCCTCTTCTCTTTCTCCTTTCCCCTTCTGGTCATCTTCCCTATCTCCAGAAATCTCTTACCATCTCCTTTTAATCTTACTCTTGAGTTATTTATATTTTGGGCTTATTGAATGAGAGAACCATGGGATATTTAGCTTTCTGTGTCTAATTGACTTTACTCAGCACTATGGTCTTAAGATCCATTTTCCTCAAAATCACATGATTTCATTCTTATTTTCAGTCTAGTTTATGACTGAATAACATTTAATTTTGTATATATTCCATGTTTTCTTTATCCCTTTGTCCTAGATGGATAGCTAGGCCATTTCCAAAGCTTAGAGCTTACCTGTTAGTGAACAGTGCTGCTATGGACATAGGTAGGTGTGTGTCCTTACAGCCTGATGTCTTTAACTCTTTCTGCAATGGTATTTCTCTTGAGAGGAATATAGATGGGTCAAATGGCATTTCTTTCTTTTTTTTTTGAGACATTTCTCTACTGATTTCTATACCGGTTGTAGCAGTTTACATTCCTACCATCAATGTAGAAGCGTTACCGTGCCTGGTATCCTGGCCAACGTTTAGTGCTTTTAGCTTTTGGGTGTGTTCTTGATGACTGCCATTCTGATCGAGTCGGACGGAATCTGAGTTGTTTTGATTTGCATTTCTCTAATGGATAAAGATGATGAACATTTTTTTCATCTACTTATTGGCCATTTGTACTTATTTTGAGAAGTGTCTATTCAATTTACTTGCCCTTTTTTTTTGGGGTTGTTTTATTCTTTGTGTTTTTTCTCTCCTGATGTTAGGCTGTGTTCATTTTCCTCCTGTTGTTGAAAGCTCTCTAAAACCTGACTTCCAGAGACAGTTCTAAGGCCACGTCTCAACCCCGATGGCCGCATCCCACCCGGGAGGTGCCACTGGGGAGACAGAACGGGTCAGGGCTCTATAGAGAGAGGGGTCTAGGGCAAAGGACAAGGCTAAACCCGCCTTGGCGGATCTCTAAGTGGAACTCAGAGAGAACCATCAAGCCCGTCAGCCCCTGAGTGTGATTCCTTTTAGGAGTTTAGTTCAGTAAATATTGAGCCTTTTCTGAGCATAAACCAGGCATGCTTCTGGGCTCCTGGAGTGAGCAGGAAGCGTCCACGCTGGTCTTCTGCTAAGTTCACTCTCAGGTGGCTAGGGGTGGATGAGGGATCCACACACCCACGCTCTGTCCCATCAGGAGCGCTCATGATGCCCCTGAGCAGCGGTTCCACCAGCTAGCGGCTGTGGGACTCCTCAGGTGTCTGGCTATCCCCTTGGGCGGCCCCCAGGGGCCAGTGGAAAGGGGTGTAGGGAAGAGAGCCTGTGGGAGCACCTCGGGAGAGAGGTTGTCACACTGGCTCTGCAGCTCTGTGTCTGTCACCTCTCACTGCCCTCTGTTAGCAGGTGGGGAACCCTGGTGACACACCATACCTGCTTTGTGACTCCGTGCGTCTTCCCGTGGGCGTGTGCCTGTGCCTTGTGCAACGGCTGCCTCGTTGCAGGGCACAGATCTGAATGTGTTTCCCAGGCAGATGGCACGATGACACCTGGCTGGCCCAGCTCCCCTGAGAACGCTTGGCTTTCCTAGTTTGTCCTGTGTTTCCTTAACAGACGCTTGGCACAGGAGTGGGAACCAGCTTCAAAGATCATCCACAATACACCTATGCCCAGAGAGGGCTTGCTTTGTGTGTATGTGCCATGACCCCCAGGGGTCAGCAAGGCCGAAATCAACAAAACAGACGTAGCATACTGCTCGTTGTTTGTGACGCTAATGGTGGTTCATATAATAGCTATTTATTTGTGCTTGTCTTTGGGCTGAAAGTTGTATGCTTTAACTCATTTAAGCCCCACAAACCTCCCTGAGTTAGATATGATTAATAGCTTCATTTTAGTAGGAGGAATATTGAGGCCCAGAGAAATTACCTGACCGAGACTCAATCAGAAGTCTGTGAGTGTGACTGTGACTTGTTATAGTGTGTTGTTAGCTGTTCCTTGTCCTTGAGGTCCTGGGATCAGTGCGATTGATTAGGATGCTTTTACTCACACTTTCAGATAAAAAATGTAGATTTTGTTTACATTTTGTTTATAAATGATACTGAAGTAGAGCTCTCTTCCAGCTGTGAGTTTGAACACTTAGTAACGTAAGTTAAAAGCTTAGTTTCAACTTTGGAATGAGCTCTGGAATGATTTGTAATTCAGAGGAACAAGGACAAGACATCTTAAACAAGACAGAAGGAAAAAGATGAAATTGATTACAGACCTAACATTTATAAAAATATGGCAGAAACACCATAAATAAACTCAAAAGACAGTAAGAGGTTGGGAGAGTATTTATAATACAAACCACAGACAAATAGTTATCATCACACAAAAAGATTCTACAAGTTATAAGAAAAAGAAAAGCCAATTAAAAATGCAAAGAGAATGTGAACAGCCATTCAGAGAAGAAATCCAAATGGGCAATTATTGTATTATAATATTCTCAAGTTGAATATCAGAAAAACTTGCTGATTTACCTTTTCATTTATCTGATTAATAAAGATAAAAGGAGAAGTTTATCAAATCTAGGGCCGACAAGAATGCAGAAAGTGCTGTTCTCCCTGTGGTAGTAATATGAAAAACTACAATTTCTTTGAAACCGATTTACAGTTTCTTCTAAAATTAAATGTACACCATGGTGGACACTCAGTTTCTTACCTAATAGCCAAATCTTTGTCTTCTTTGTTAGTAGAATCTCAACCTTTAAAGACATAAAAGCAAGATGGTCAATTGTAATGGATTTTCACCATCCTGACAATCATGTTCTTGTTTAATTACCTAATTTCCTGGACTCCCTTGCAACTTTAGTGGTCATGTGACCCAGTTCTGCTCAATGAATGTGAATGAAGAGAAAGCCCCGTACCCTCTGTGCAGGGCAATTCACTGTGCGTGGAACTGTGGGGTCAAGCTGTGGCCAACGTCCAGGGCAGAATGATTAACGACATTCATCATTATTCTTTTTAATGTTTCAGCAACAGAAGAGATTTTTGGTGTATGATGCAATTTTTTTTTTTTTTTTGTTCTGAGCCTTGAGCCCAAGGCCTTTGTTACACTGAGCTACATCTTGGCCTATTTGTTTTAGTTTTGATTTTGTGACAGGTCTGGCTAAGTTGTTGCCTGGGCTAGCTTGAATTTATGATCTTCCTGCCTCACTATCCCAGGGTGCTGGGACTCTAGGCCGGTGCCACTGGCCCTGGCTGATGCAATGAATTTAAATACTGTTTGCTTGCTAAATGATACCAACGTGAAACGGTTTCATAAGAAGTTGCATGTTAATACCAACATGAGAACAGAACTTTTCATATTTATGCTGACTCATTTTGACCTATCTAAAGTTTTTAAAATGTTCACAATGCAAAATAATTTATTTCCTAATGTTGTGTCTGACCACACGCATATGTCCAAAATTTTTTTTTGGCCGCACAAAAAATAAAACTCAGCAGTACCTATTAGAGTCCATGAATAGCTATTAATAACTCTCCTGTGTTTATACTTATGTGCTCAACAGCTACAAAGAAAAAAAAAGCCTACAAATGCTCTGTATTTCTTCTGGTTAAAGTTTTATTTTTACATTTTTACATTTTGCATCTTTTTCCCCTTCCCACCATCTCAAACTGACCCTCTCTTTCATTTCCACAAAGTCTGTCTTCTTTTTAAAAATAAATTTACTTATTATTATTATTTTTTTTACATATTACCTCCCTTTCTCCTTCCTGCCCTCTTTCTCCCCCTATCTTTCCACAGAGTCCATCTTCTTACATTCTTCTGTGTCTCTTACATTTTTTATGGATAGGTTTTCTCATATTAGAGAAACTATATGATGTTTAACTTTCTGGGTCTGGCTCATTTTGCTAAGTATAATGGTCCCATTTTTCTACAAAAGACCCAAATTTGTCATTCCTAATGGCAGAGTAATATTCCATTGTGTATATACACTACATCTTCTTTATCCAGTCATCTGTAATTGGGTATATTGGCTTCTTCCAAGATTTTGGCTATTATGATTTGTGCTACTATAAACGTGGGTGTGCATGTATCATTATAATATAATGACTTTAACTCTTTTGGGAAGATACCCAAAAGGGGTAGAGCTGGGTCAAATGGAAATCTGTTTTCAGTTTTTTGAGGAACCTCCATTGCTGCTTTCCATGGTGGTTGTACCAGTTTACGGGCCCATCAGCGGTGTGGGAGGGTTCCTTTCTCCCTACAACCTTGTATGTTTGTTTTTTGAGGTCTTACTACCAGCCATTCTTACTGGTGTTAGATGGAGCCTCCGTGTTGTTTTGATTTGCATTTCTCTGATGGCTAAAGAGGCTGAACATTTCTTTCATGTATTTATTGACCATTCAGACTTTTTTTGAGAACTGTTTATTCAGTTTTATTCTGTTTATTTCAGATGTCCATTTTTGATTTGGTGTTTTATTTTGGTGGATCTCTGATTCATTGGTCATTTATATTTTTTGAGTTTCAATTTCATTAATCTCGATTTAGATTCTTATAATTTCCTTCGTTCTACTGCTTTTGGATTTGGCTTGTTCTTGTTTCTCTATGACTTTGAGCTGCATCGTAAGATTGTTCATTTGAGATTGATGTTTTTTCATATATGCGTTCATATCTATAAATTTCCCTCCTATTACAGCTTTCATTGTGTTCTGTAGATTCTGGTGTGGTGTGCTTTCATTGTCATTTGACTTTAAGAGGTTCTTAATTTCTCTTCTTGTGTTTTCTATGATCTATCACTTCCTCAATAATGTATTATTTAATCTCTGTGTATTTGCAGAGTTTCTTTTACTGTTGATTTCTAATTTCATTCAACTGTGATCTGAAAATATGCATGGAATGATTTCAGTTCTCTTTTGTTTATTTAAGTATGTCTTGTGTCTATGGATTTGGTCCATTTTGGAAAAAGCCCCACGCACTAAGAGGTGTATTCTGTTGATATTGGGTAGTCTGCAGCGTTTGTTTCATGGTGTGATTTAGCTCTGGTGTTTATTTATTTATTTATTTTTGGTCTGGTTGACCTGTTTATCTGTGAGAGGGGTTGTCTTAGTTACTTTTCATCACTGCGACTAAATACCCAAGAAGCACAGCACAGAGGAGAAAAAATTTATTTTAGTTCACAGTTTCAGAAGATAATAGTCCATGCATGAACAGCCAGCGACAGTGGCAGCACTTGGCAGAGGAGGGGGATGAGGCCACTCCTCAGGGCATTGCAAACAGGAAGCCGTGTCAAGTCAAGTCTCGGAAGGAAGGAAGGAAGCAGTTTATATTCCTCCAGATTCTGTCCCAGCGATCCACCCCTCTGGGTCCAGCCTCAGTGTTTCACCCATTCCAGATTTAAGCCCCCACCACATGCCTGTAATCTATAATCTACCACACACCTGTAATCACTCTATAATCCAGTTCACATGCCTGCATATACTGCTTGTCTTCCACAACACACCCATAATCCTCCTCTCCAGACCAGGCTCCCATCTCCTGACAGTACATGGCTGTATAGACAATGCATGAGGCTTTTAGGGGACATTCCAAATCCACACCACAATAGTGGTGTATTGAAGTCCCTTAATATGGTTGTATCGGGGGACCATGTGTCCTTTCATATCCAATAGTTTGGCTTATGTAATTGGGTAGACACATGCTGAGTGCTATGTGTTTATAATTGTGAGCTCTTTCTGTTGGATTATTATTATTATTATTATTTTTTTCCAGTTGCTATGGTTTGGATCTTGAGCATTCCCCAAATGCCTCATATATTCGGAATTGTGAGTTATTGGGAGATAGGGCCTGGCCACAAGGGGCAGGTGTTTAAGGTTTGACCTGAAAAGATTGTCAATTTGTCGAGACTGGGGATTGTGTAGGGCAGGGATTTCAGGTGTTTGTTATTGAGTTGTGGGCCAGCAAGTGAGGGACGGGCACCCAGCCTGGTGTGGGGGAGGCCAGCTGGCAGCTTGAAGTTATTAAAGGAAGTATGGAAGAAACATTGTTACAGCTTTTTCCTGGGAGAGCTAGTGGGCTTGATTCTGCTTCACGAGGCTGCTGTCTGCAATGGGGTGAGCCACTTGCCAGCCTCTGCCTCTGCCATGTCCCTCCTTTGTTGCCAGCTGCCCCTTGACTGGATGGTGTGTGTGAGAGACATTCTGTGACCCTTGGAGAGATTACATCAACTTGAGGCAATCAGGAACCACACCTGTTAGGGTTTCAGAACCACACCTAGATTGGGAATTGAGAACCAGCCTGGATTAGAGTGTGAGTGACTTGTGGGCCAGCGAATGAGGGAAGAGCACCCGCCCGGATGTGGGCGGGCCAACTGGACCTGTATAAAAGAAAGGCTGCCGAAAGCTCTTGCCTTTGTAATTGTCTAGGGACGCCAGCTTGGTCTTCGTGGCAGATCTTCATCACAGATTCGTTCCTGTCTCCTTGCGCCTGTCTGCCTGATCTTCAGTCACCAGTCTTCGCCATTGTTCTTTGAACAACCGAAATCTGCAGCAGACTCTCACTGGCGGACAGCCCTGGATGGGAGTTCTCCTGCGTCAGCCCTGGGACACTCCAGCTCTCGCAAGTGCAGGCCGCCATCTTGGACTACCTCTATCCTCGGAATTGTGAGTCTTCCTAATAGATTCTTTTTCTTATAAAATCTGTAAATATTGCCTTTTTGAAAGAACCCAAACTAATACACCTTGCAAACGTTAAAGAGATTGATAAACCTCTAGCCAAACTCACCAAAATAAGAAAAGAAAAAATGTACTTCAATGCAATGTTGCAGTAGCATATAGTATTAATTTCCTTTCTTTTTATCTTCAGTCTGTGTGAAGTGTGAGTCTCTTGCAGACAACAAATTGTTGGGTTTTGTTTTTTTATCCTCTGTCTTTTAATTGATGAGTTAAGACCATTAGCATTTTGAATAATTATTGTATGATTTTTACAAAATCTGTCAATGTCCTGTTTATTTAGTGTTTTTGTCTTTTCTTTTTGTTACACTTCCCTTTCTTCTCCCTTTCTCTAAGATTCCTTCAAGATATTTTTTGCAATGCTGAGCTAATGGTCACAAATTTCTCTAGAGTTTTTTTAGTTGTGAAAAAATTTTATGTCTTCAATTTTCAGGGACAATTTTGCTAGATACAACAACCTGGGTTGACACTTGTTTTCTTTTAAGATTTGTTCCAGGCTCCTCTGGCTTTTAAGTTTGCATTGAGAAGTTTGCAGTAATTCAGAAGGACTTTGCCTTTGTAGAATAATGTCTGTTTTTCTCTCACTGCTCTTAATATTCTCTTTGTGTTGAATTTCTGAGGTTTTGATTACAATGTGTTCTGATGAGATTCCTCCTGGTCAAAGGTATTTGGTGTTTTGTAAACTTATTGTACCAGAATATTAATTTTTCCCTAGGTTTGGGATATTTTCTGCTATGATTACAGTGAATAAGTTTTTATACTTTTTTGATGTTTTCTGCTCTTTCTCTTATGCTAATAATTCTGAGGTTGACTCTCTGAGTCATTCATCACCTGTTGTATACAGCTATTTTGCTCGTTTATTATTTTGTTGTCATTCTTCATTATGACATTAATTTCCCTGACTATCTTCAAGGTCTGGAATTCTGTCCTCATGATGTTCAAGCCAACGTCCCCTGCTTTCAAATGAATTTTTCATATCCCCAACTTCAGGTAGATCTGCTTTCAGACTTTCTATTTCTCTATCAAAATATTCCTTCATATCTTGCGCTTCTTTATTTACCTCAGCCAAATTTTTTCCCCATTTTATTGATATGGATAAGTGCAACATTTAAGGTTTACAATGACGTTTAGCATTTTGTGCACCTACGTATCTTGTCAAGGCCTCAGCCAACTTTTTATTGTGACTTCTATGTGCTCGGTAAGTTTCGTATGAGGACCATTATTTGGTTGGTAAATTCCTCTTTAATCCCACTGACCATTACTTGCATTTCTTTGAGAATATTTGCTTAACCTCCTTGTTCACACAAACCGACTGGCCTACCTAGTTTTTGGCTTCCTTTCCAGTGATTTCTCCATGATAATAGCTTTTGGGATCTCAGGTATTTCTGTATTTGTTCTCTTGCCTTGTCTTCCCATGATTCTATTGCTGAGGCACTTCAGCTTAATGGCTTAGCCAAGAGGTTTCTTTGAACGTGTGTGAGGATGTTTGGGGAGCTGAGTCCCCTGGGTTCTGTGCTGGGTGTAGGTAGTGACAGAGGGGACCTAACCGTTGAATGGCAGCCAAGACGTCTGTTCACACTGAGCTTTCTCAGCAGATCCCTCCCATCTGCCCTGGTTTCCCTCCCCTCAGGGTGGGGCTCTCCTCCCTCTGAGGTGCTCCCATTACCTCCCAAACTGTTCTGGAGCTCAGTGTGGCCTTTCTCCCCTTCCTGCAGCCATTTCTCGTGCCAGTTTCTCCCTAGGCACTCATGAAGACTGTCCCCCGAGTCCCTGGTGTGTGGCCCATCTGTGGCTTCTTTTACTCCAAAGATTTCAGACTTGGGCTCTTTTCCAGAATGGCTCCTGCCTGTTTTCTTGCCTCTCCCTAACTAGCCTGCCTAGCTCTGGGAAGCCTTTTGGAGGGACGCTTGCTGCACATTGGCAGTTTGTACTACCCACAGCTCATTGCTGGAGGCGGGGCTCCAGCTGCTGTCAATTCCCATGGCTCCTGGTTCACCCGAGTCTGAGGCTGCCAACCTCTCACGGCCCTTTCCAGGTGGCCGGTGGCAGCATCCTGGGCTGACTTGTTCTTCTCGGCCTCTGATACTCTACAGGGTTTCCAATCTCCTTTTCTTTCAATTCTTAGAGCTTTCTGTCCTCTCCTAGCTAAGTTGAAGAGTTTTTAACTATACTTTGACTTTTTGAATGAGCCTCTGAGAAGCCATTGAGCAGAACTTCTGCTAAATGATCTGTGTCTACCCACCTTGTCCTGTGTGTTTTGGAATATATCTTCAATATGTTGAACAATAATAATTCCAGCAAATATGTATGTGTATTGAGACAAAAAGAGGTATTAATCTATTTCAGTTTAGTGATTTTTTGACTATTTTTCTTTTTAAATAAATTTTTAGTTTTCCATTTATTTTTGAAATTGATGATATATATTCTATATATCATAATTCACCCTTGTATACAGTCTAGCAGTTTTTAGTATATCCCCAAAGTTATGCAGTGTGCTGGTGTCTTAGTTATTTACTTATTGCTGGACAATACTCAATATTTATAATTTGGTGGGGGATGGGGAGAGATTTATGTCAACTGACAGATTCAGAAGGTCCCAGTCCATTCATAGGTGCTGGCAATGGCAGAAACACGGTGGAGGGACAGCGGAAGGAAAGCTGTTCATGGCATGGCAGGCTGGGAGCCACGTGGGTGAGGAAGGGCAGAGCTAGTATCCATCCTTCTAGGTCACATTCCAGTAATTTAGCCCTCTGGGTCAAGCCTCAGTGTTCCTCCTTCCAGAGTAAGCAGTGATCCACCCCATCTAGGTCACATGCCCAATAATGTGCCACACACTTGTCATCTACCCACCCCTGATCCACAATATACCTGTAATCTGCTAACCAGACCCCACCTCTTAATGTAGTTATCCCACTGCATCCAAATACATGGGACTTTTAGGGGACATTCCAGATCCCAACCACAACAGCCAGTTGGTCTAAATTGCCAGGTTGGCTGGATTCAAAGCCTGCCTATTTGGATCATGGGCCATTATACGCATCCATAACATTAAGCCACGGAGATTCAGCAGCAGGTGCTCCTGGGAGGCGGGGCCTACCTGGAGGCAGTGGGCCATGGGGGTGTGACTTTGGAAGGATATACTCAATATCCATTTCCTAAAGTGAGAAGCTTTGCCCCGCCAGGCCCTTCCACCATGTTTGTGCTTTGGAGTCAGCCCACTAAGAACCACTATTTCACCTCTGAAATCAGGAGCCAAACAAACCATTTTCTCCTTTAAGTTGTACGTCAGGCATTTGGTCTTACCAATAGAGAAGCCGACCAATCCATGCCACTATCACCGCTACTTAATTTTAGAACATTTTCAACATCCTCCAAAGCTGCCCTGTAGCTGTTAGCAGGTACCCTCTCCCCCACACTCCCAGTCCTGGACAGTCAATCCATGCATTCATCTATTCTGAGTAATCCATGCGAACAGAATCATACATTGTGGGGTTCTGTTGTGACTGGCTTCTTTTACATAGTGCAATGTTTTCAAATTTTTGTCAATGTGATAGTATTTAGCAATTCTTTCCATTGTTGTTATTGTTGCCAGATATTCAACAGTCTGGCACAGTAGAAAAAAGATCCATTTATCTATTGATGGTTATTTTAGTTATTTCTACTTTTTAAGCTTTTATAAAATTGATAGGGATATTTGTGTGTGAATTTGGTGCATATATTTTTATTTTTTGTGTATGTGGCTAGGAGTATGGTTTCTGCATCATAGATAACCCTATGCTGAATCATATGAAGAAGAGATAAACTTGTTTCCAAGGTGGCTGCATAATGTTCCCACCAGCAGTGTATGATGATGGTAACGTTTTCCTGTGGTTGCTAGCATTCCTTATAATCCAGTGCTTGGTTCTACCTATTCCAGTGCATGTGAAGTGTATCTCATTGTGGTTTTGACGTGCATTTCTCCAGTGACTAACGGCGATTTTTTTTCATATTCTTGCTGACCATTTGTGTATCTTTGAATGTCTGCCCAAATCCTTTGCTCATTGAAAATTTAGATAAGTTCCTCTTTACTGTTGAATAATTATTTATGTATTTTACATACTTGCCTCTCATTGGTTATTTGATTTGAAAATATTTTCTCACATACTGCAGATTGACTTTTCACTTTCTCTGATGTGCAAAGGGCTTTAATTTTGATGACCCGATATCTCTCTTTGGTCTTATATTTAAGAATCATTGCCTAACCTAAAGATATGAAGATTCACTTCTGAGATTTAAAAAAAATTTGTAATTTTGTAAGTTTAGTTCTTATATGGAGATCTGTGATCTTGAGTTACATGTGGTATGACATAGGCTTCCAACTTTGTTATTTTGCATGCGATTATCCAGTTGTTCCAGTACAATTTTTGAAAAAGACTGTTCTTTTTCCATTTGTTGTCTTGGCACCTTTGTCAGTGATCTGTTAGCTATATATATATTAGTATTTCTTTTTATTTTTGAGACAAGGTCTTGCTCTGTAGTCTCGGCTGGTCCTGAATTCATCATGTAGCCAGGCTGGCATCAAACTCACAGCAATCCTCCTTCTCAGCTTTCTGAGTGTTGAGAGTATAGGTGTGTGTCATTATGCCTGGCTTCTGTGGTGCTGGAGAATTACACCCAGGGCCCAGCCCTTGATAGGCAAGTGCTTTAAGTGCTGAGCTATGCTCCAGCCCCATGCGCCACTGTCTCCGAACTTTTAGTTCTACGCCATTGATCCAGTCCTTAGATTATTTTTGTCTGTTATTGTGCCAGTGACACTCTGCATTGATTAACACTGCTATGTAGTAAGATTTGAAATAAAAAAATTTGAATCTTTCTACTTTGTTATTTTTCAAGATTGTTTGGCTATTCTGGATCCCTGAAAATTCTGTATAAGATTTAGAATCATCAGCTGGTTGGTTTCTACAGAGAAGTCACCAGGGGATCAGACTGGCATTGCTTTTAGTGTGTGCGTCTGTGTGAGGACTACTGCCATCTTAACAATTTAAAGACTCTGACCATGAAGCTGGGATGCATTTTCCATGTATTTAGATTTTCTTTACTTTTTTTGTAGTTTCATAAGTTTTGCATTGCTTTTATTATATTTATTCCTATTTTATTTTAAAAATATTTTAAATTTTAATCAACATATAGTAATTGTACATATTTATGGGATACAATGTGGTATTTCAATGTTATATAATGTGCATTGATCGTATCAGGGTAATTATTTCTTTGTGTTGAGAATGTTTCAATTTCTCTCCTAGCTATTTATAAAAATTGTAATCAAGTGCTCTAAACAGCAGAGTATTGTGCTATAGAATATTAAAATTTATTTCTCCTATGTAATTCTGTTTGGGTACCTGTAATCCAATCTCTGTCACCCTTCCCCTGTACTCTTTCTAACCTCCAGTGACCACCATTTTACTTTCTCTTTTGACCTCCTCATGTGAAGGGGAGCACACATGATTTGTCTTTCTGGGCCTGGTTGACTTCCCCGCATGTAATGACCTCCAGTTCCATTCTGATGCTGACAGTGACAGGAGTTCAGTCTTCGCTGTGGACGAATAGTCGTCTGTTGTGTGCATGAACCATGCTTGCTTTATTCATCTGTTGATGGACGCCTTGGTTGATTCCATTGCTTTGGATGTATTTTGATTCTATGTCTTCTTGATGTTTTGATTTTATTTCCTTTGGACATATATACCCAGTAGTGGGATAGCTGGATGATATGGTGGTGCTAATTTTAGTTTTTTTGAGGAATTTTCATGCTGTCGTACACAGTGGATGTATTAATTTACATGCCCACCAGTAGTGAGTGTATAAAGGTTCCCCTTTCCCTGCATCCTCGCCAGCGTGGGTGATTGTCCTTTCGGTTATAATTATCCCCACTGGGGTGAGATGGGATCTCATGTGTCTGTGCTGTGCATTAACCTCATAGTGATGATATTTTTCTTATATTTGTTGGCCATTTATATGTCCTCATTTGAGAAATATCTGCTTATGTTATTTGCCATAAAATCGGATTATTTGAGTTTTGCTCCTATGAACTCTGGATATTAATCCCTTGTCAGATGACTCGTTCACAAATATTTTCTCCCACTGTGCAGGTTTTTCCTTCACTTTGTTGATTGTTTCTTTTGCTGTGCAGAATCTTCTTGGTTTGATATGATTCACTTGCTTATTTTTGTTTTTGTGGCCTGGGTTTCTGGGAGTTTTATTTTTTAAAAAAAACTACACATAAGCTGGGTATGGTGGCACACACCTATAATCCCAGCACTCTGGGGGATCACAAATTTAAGCCTAACTTGGCCAACGTGGTGACTTATCAAGACCCTGTCTCAAAATTCAGAAAAAGTGAAGGCAAAAGATGTAGCCCAATATGAAGGCCCTGGGTTCAATCCCTAGTACACAAAATAAGTATATAAATAAATATGCCTGTACCAATATCAGTGTCTTTTTTCCCCATTTTGTTAATATGTATATATGTGATACATAATGTTTACCTTGAACTTGAGTATTAATGTCAATGACTTGAAGTGTTTCTCTTATGTTTTCTTTTGGTAGGGTCATAGTTTTAAGTCTTCATTTTGAGTTGATTTTTATATATGGTGGGTACTATGGTTTGGATCTGAAGTGTCCCTCAAAGGCTCATGTGTTGAATGTTTGGTTGCTAGCTGGTGGCACTGTTGAGGAATGGTGGAACCTTTAAGAGGTGGGGCCAGAGGAAGAAAGTTAGGCCATTGAGGGTACACCCTTGAAGGGAATATTGGGTTCCAGCCCTTTGTGTATCTTGACTGCCGTAAAGTGAGTAGTATCTCTGTCATGTGTCCCACCATGATGTATGGTGTTGCCATAGACCCAAAGGCAATGAGACCAGGTGATCATGGATCGAAATCTCTAATACCATGAGCCAAAGCAAACTTTTCCTCGTTATGTGTTGATGATCTCAGGCATATCACAGTAGCAGAAAGCTGAGCAACACAGAGTTTGGAGTCCATTTTAATTTTTCTTCGGTTTTCATAGAACAACTTATTGAAAGGCAGTCTCTTCTCTAGCGTATGTTTTTGGTGCCCATATCAAAGAGCAGTTGACTGCAGATGTGTGGATTTATTTCAGTGTTTTCTATTCTTTTTCATTGGTCTATCAGTTTTTATGTCACTAACAGGATATTGTGATTACTGTGGACTTGTGTAGTATATTTAGAGGTCAAATGTTGTGATGTATCAGATACATTCCTTCTGTTCAATAATGCTTAAACATTCCATACAAATTTTATTAAATTTTTCTATTAATTTTTCTATTAATTAATTAATTTTCTATTTTTCTGTTAAGAATACTGCTGATATTTTGATAAGAATTTTATTGAATCTATAAATAATTTTTGCAACTCATGAACATGAAATTTACCTTTTTTCTTGTCCTTTCCAGTTTCTTTCATAGTGTTTTGTAATTTTTGTTGGTAAGGATCACTCGCTTCCTGATTATATTCATGCCTAGGTATTTTTCAGTAGTTATTATGAATGAAATTATTTTCTTGATATATTCTTTGGCACGGTCATTGTTGGTGTATAAAAATGCTCCTGATTTCTATGTATTGGTCTTTGTATTCTGCAACTTGACTGAATTCTAAAGTCTTTTGATGGAGTCTCAGTTTTTTTTAAATATATGAACTCATGTCACCTGCAAGCAGGGACTCTTCTACTTCGTCTTTTCCTATGTGAAAGCCTTTTATTTGTTTACTGATGTGGCTAAGACTTCCAATACTATGTTGAATATGGATGGTGAAATGTATGTATATCCCTGACTTATTTATGATTTTGGAGGAAATGGTTTCAGCCTTTCCCATTCAGTACAGTCCTGGCCACAGGCTTGTCATATAAAGCCTTCACTATGTTGCATTACAACATATCCATTCTTATTTTGTTGACGGTTTTTATCATGAAGGGAAGTTAAATTTATTCAACATCTATTGGATAACCATGTGGTTCTTAGATTTCCTTCCAGGTGTACTGCTATGGTTTGGATGGGGACTGTCCCCCAAAAGTTTCATGTTTGTAGATGTAGTGGGATTACTGTGAAACCATTTGTTATTGGGAACTGGGGCCAGGTTGGAAGGGGTGGATTCTTGGGGCTTGATCTGGAGGGATGACGTCAACTTGTTGAGATTGGGGGGTGCCCATGGCAGAGTTTTCAGTGCAAAAGGCACTGAGCTACATCTCCAACCTTGTTTTTTAATTTAAAAATTTGAGGCAGCGTCTTGCCAAGTTGCCCAGGCTGGGCTCAAACTTGTAATTCTTCTGCCTAAGTTTCCAAGAATGCAAGGGTTAGAGGCATACACCCCCAGGCCTGGCCCCTAACCACTTCTAAAGGTGACATCCTGGGACTACTACCCTCTTACTACTGACTCTATGAAAATATTTCTCCTGCCACTCCCCTCCCGTGCCTTCTTTTACTTTGAAATCATTGGAGGACAGAGGGAGCAGGGCCTCCCTTGAGTTAGACAACCTATTAATGTCACTTAGGATCACACTGGATCTTTTTTTCCAAGAATCAGACCATGCATTTTGGAATTTATGTTTCATCACAACAGATCCCTGAGTTAAATGGAAGGAAATTAAAGATCAGTGCTAGAAGCTTAGAACGGTAAGACCCTGCTAGAAGCAGGGCTGTATCCGCCCCGTAGGACTTGGCCTCTGTACCATTGCCCCAACCCCCAATTTCCTCCTCCTTTTCCCATAAAGTCCCCAAAGCTCTGCACCTTGGCTAGGGCTTCTCTTATAAAGGTTGATGACAGAGGTATGTTGCAGGGAGGGGTGTGGCTACCTGCTCTGCTCTGATAGGACAGGGTTTCAGCAATGCTGGCTTCTTGCAGCACTGTTCTCTGGGTATCGCATTCCCAGAATCTTTCCCTAGCCCAGCCCCAGGTCAGGGGAGTGGTTTTTGTGGGCTCTGTTTCCCTCCTCTCTTTAAGGGCTCCTCTGAAAGACTTGGGGTTGGAGGACTTGGTGGCCACAGGAACTCTGCTAGTGCCTCGTGGTCCAGGGCACCCATGTGGCTGCACACCAGGCCCATGCTTCCAGTGTCCCTGCAAAGCACCACTCTCAGTCCTTCACTCTATATCCTTTTCAACATAATCTCTCAATTTATTTTCATGCCAAGGGCAGAGTTTGGCCCTGGAATGCCATGGTACACTTATGCATGACCTTGAGTGCTAGCCCTGAGGCTCTCCTCTTAAGACGCTCTGAGTCTTCTCATTTTTCTGTCTTCAGCGCTCTCACTTGAAAGCAGGTCCAAGTTTCTGTGTTTCCTTGGAATATACTAAGTCTGGACCAGGGTGGGATATCCAGGATGTGAAAAGCTGGTACCCTGAGCTCAGGTATACTGCTTCCAAGACACCTGCTCCCTGGGGTGTAGTGCATTCCAGAGGGCAGCAGGACTGAATTAGAATTTCCTGGAGAGATTTTTAAAAAAAGATATCCAGAGTCTGTCTCCAAGTATTTAAATTACTCATTGATCTTGGAGAATAGATACGATGCTAGTGGAAGAGGCATCCCTAGACCCAGCTTCTGTGACTATAGACAAGTTACTCCCTATTTCTGGCGGTGAAAGGCTGTGGCAGAGACCGGAGGGCCTACTGTAAGTAGCAATCCCTGCGCAGAGCAAGTGCAGAAGAGAGGTGTTAGGAGACATGGGAATTTGGGGGGAACATGAGAAAAAAAGTGCAGGTGCTCTAGGATTCCAGGTGGCTGCAGGGCCAGCAGCTACGAGATGGAGAGGAGGCAATGCTATATTCACACTCCTATGTCCCAGTACTGGGTCAGACAAGGGTCAGGACACACAGATCAGGAAAAACAGGATCTGAATGGTGGGCCAGCTAGAACCAAAAAAACTGGGCCCAAACAGTCCAGAACATGAGCTTCCAGTTGTCTGCTGAAGCCAAGACGAGGAAAGGTCTGGCTTTCATCCAAGTTCAGAGGTGCTCAGAGTCCATGGGTACTTCTTCCTGGCGTGCGTCCGCCCCACCCCAGACAGTTCAGGGCAACTGCCCAGAACTAGGGACAGGCATTTGACACAAGTTCTGGCAGGCAGGCAGTCACAGCAGGAGGACAGCTTAGTAGCTGAGGTGGGTAAAGGCTTGCGGGACAGAGGCAGACCAGAGAACACAGGACAGAGTTGCCTGTGTTGCCATCTTTCTGCAGGTCCTGAGCCTTCTGGAGCCCACAGAATGGGTACCACGTGCTCATCCTGCACTACAAGGAGCCTGACCCTACTTTAGGGACGAGACTTCACACCACTCATCTATTTCATCCTGTGCTCTTTCTCCATGAGCTGCCACCTGCTGTCCATGTGAGGACCACACCTGGGTGAGAAGTAGAGGACTTACCTCAGGCTTACAGGAACTGGGTTGACAGTTAGAGACTGGACAGTGAGGAACAGGAGGGGGTGGGCATTTGACAGGAGATGGGCAGGCTGTCTGTCCCTCTTCCCGGGTAGGGGAGAGGAGATCTAGATAAATGCAGCCGTTACTTCCTGAAGACTATTACATTTGAATCCCAAGGGATACATTTTTGTTTTCTCTGCAAAAGCTCTATAAAGCTTTTTCTAAAAACATAGCCCCACATCAAAATTTGTGTTTCCATTGAATCCTACATTGTGTTGGTATTCAAGTTCAAGGATCACCTGGAGGGCAGGCAGGGGGAGGGCCATCCCTAGCGTTCAGTAGATCTGGGAAGTGAAGATTTGCTTCCCAACAAGTCCCCGTCACACTAATGTTGCTGCTGTGGGACCATGCTTTGAGAATTGTAGCCGTTGACTTAACACCCTTCCTTAACATTTCGTGATTTCAATTCTCACAAGAAATAGGCCAGAATTATTTTCCTCATATCAGTCTATCTTCTAAGGCAGATGTCCTTTGGGCAGGGATTATGTGTTACCTGTTTCCTACCATACCAACTGGCATTGTTGGTCATGTAGCAGATAATACTCATGGGAAGAACCTCACAGAACTCGAGATCTTCAAGCAGTGAGGGGCCAAAGAAGGTTAATTTTGGGATTCCCACATTTTGCAAAAGATCATCTGCTTTTTTTCTCAAATTCACGCTCACAGAGGAAAAAAAAGGCTTAATTTACTTCAGCAATATCCTAATCACATGAAAGAAACACTCCAGCCTTGATTTAGGAAAAAAAAATTCATTCCTTCATCCTTTCAAACAAGGTACAGTACAACTGAACAACAATGTGTATTCCTGAAAAAAAAAAACCAACAGCATTTTGTATTGCTCACTACTTTTTACGTATAATTCAGATATTAAGGAAAGGAACTGCTAATCACATTAACACA
Source organism: Ctenodactylus gundi (assembly GCA_004027205.1). Lineage (NCBI taxonomy): Eukaryota > Metazoa > Chordata > Mammalia > Rodentia > Ctenodactylidae > Ctenodactylus > Ctenodactylus gundi. Next base: position 136,757 of record PVKB01001607.1, read on the forward strand.
TTACAGAAATCAAAATTAACTTACCACACAAAATAAATTAAAACATTAAATATTAACCTTCTCAGTGCAACATATACAGAAGTCAAGAGTTCTAAAAAAAGGCATCAGGTTTATTATCATAAAAATAATGAGAAGTTGAACATTTAAGTAAGTTACTACACTAGGAAAAGGGGCTGTTTTCAGTACTTTCTGTGTGTACGTGTGTGTGTGTGTGTGTGTGTGTGTGTGTGTGTGTACACATCGACACCACTTGGTCTTTCAAAAAGCCTGGTAAGATCAATGGCTAGAGAGAATAGGTCTTCTGTCAGGACATTAAAAACAAACATCTGTGTTGTTTCTGTCATATTCTCTGGACTTGGATTTTTAAACCATTCCTCCCCCCATTGGCTAGGCATGCTGGGAGAGACGAGAGCCCAGAACCTGTTAAGGTTTGGGGTCTCCTGAGCAGCTTTAGAACATCACTCGTCATGTTTCTGTAGAATTGCCAGGAAAAACACCAGTCGCCCGGGGAAGCCTGGTCTGGGGACACGTGCAGTTTTCTATACCTGTAAAGAACATTCTTTCTCCTCCTTCCTCAATGTGCATGGGTGTCAAGCCTGCCTTCCTCCTAGCTCAGAAAGAAGACCCGAGGGCCACTGCGCCTTCCTCTTCTTCTGGGACACATTGCCAAATCAACCCTTACTCAGTTTCACCTATGTCCAACTGGACTGTACCCAGTCCTTGAGACTGGAGTTGACCATTGTATATCCTTCTGTGTAGAAAATGCTTCCAGCTGGTATGTTCAGAGTCTGAGCCTGTAGGGCAGTGGGCAAATCTGGGCTCTGTAAAGGCTTTGGAGGCCATTTTTAAAAAGCAATTTTTAAAAGATGGGGTCTTTCCATGGTCTCCTGAGCCACTGGAAACAGGTATGCACCCCACTGCCAGGTGTGGGGCTGTTTACCAGGGTAGGCTCTGGAATGGTTTCCGAGTCACAGTAAGCATTTGGCTTTCCAAAGGGTAAGGAAACAGGAATTCTGCAGAGATGGCTTACAAGACGCAGTTTTAGTCTGAAAAAAAAGCATTTTTATAGCTAATCAGTGAGCTACCCCTGATATGAAATGGCACAGGGGTCTAATGCTTATCTTCATTTATGAAAGTAGAAATCACCAAAGAAATGAACAAACATATCCTTGGGTGGGGACAGTGGTCCAGTGAGGCCTGCCCCAACCCAGTCTCAGCTCTGGACCTGCTGGTGTACAAAGCCTGACCTGGAAGGCACTTCTGGGTAGCGTACGTTTGAGCCCGATTGAGTGGGTATATGAGCACACGAAGTGGTACTGGCAACATTAAATGGCTGGACCCAAGAACCAGGGAATTAAATAACATTAAGTTTGAGGTCCTCACAGGAAACCTTTGCTTGCGCCATTTGTCATCTTCTTGTATCTCTGCAAAGTCTCCTGGACACCTGTTACTGACAGCGTCTTCAGGTGGACAGTGACCCTTTCACCCATGAGGTGAGGAAAGCGCCGCATCAGCTCAAACTCCTGAAGAGCAGCAGACCTCCAGGGATCTCCAATGGGCTAGAAAAGATTGTCTTAAAAATGTTGACTTAAAAACAAGCTGATGCTTCTGCACTTTCACTGGTCTCTCTAAGCCAGGATCTGAGACTTCCAGGAGGGTCTCATGAGAAAGCTGAGTGCAACCTGTATAAAAAAAACCAGTGTTGATTGATTGATGTCTGAGCAGGAGGCCACAGCCAGGCCTTAGCCCATCCATCTGCGGCTGCAGGATCGATCCAGGGGATGCAAACCTGCATCTGTTTTCTTCAATAGTTGAAAAACCAGGAGTTATGTCAGCTGCATTGTAAGGGAGCTGGCTCTGAATAGACCCAGTTTCCATGTTTAGTGCTTCGGGCGAGGCATCAAGAAATGCCAAAGCTAAACCGTGGGTCAGATCAGGGCCTGGTACTAGAAAAGAATAGAAAGTTCATAGAAACAGAAAGACTAGAAAAGAAAAATTAGGAAGAAAACAGTATTTTCCAGTAGAACCAAGTCAACAGGACAAATGTTCCTTGCAGCACATTGTGAGATGCAGTGAAAGGCTAACGAGGGAAATCCTTCACTTCTGAAATCTTAGTGACTGGTTTCCTCCCAAGAGGAGTTTCTGTATTATTTCACTGTTATTCCATTTTCAAATTTTAATTAAAATTCTGAAGTTCCCTGCTGTGTATCTGAAAGGACTCAACAGTTCCCCCAGGCCAGGCCGGTGGGTCAAAGCATCCGCATGTGCGGAGACAATTTCTCCTCCTCTTGAGGGGGAAAGTAAAGAGACTTGTTAGAGGTTTTGTTGACAAAAACAGCATTTGGGATAGAAAGGGGAAAAGACAAACAGGGGTGTTTCTCCTAATGTTTGAAAATAAATAGAAAAGTTAAATTTCTCCTTTTAAAAATAAAGCAACAAATGAACGAAACAACAAAATGGAAAAAAAGGGAATGGTCCCCTGTGTGGATCTGGCCTGAAATGCCCGCAGCTGGCTGCTAATGCCCAAGCTGGGCTCACGAAGCTAATCCATCCCGTCACCAAGCAGTGGAGTATGTGTTGTGTCTACTTGGGTCACACACACGAGCCCTCTGTCCTCTGTCTCCCACAGACGGGCCAGACCCCTGCTGCTGGAGTCGGTACGTTTTTGAGCAGAATGTACCCAGGGCAGTTGTCTGCTTGTGTCTTCGATGGCATGACCTGTGAGCCCTAATCTTTGCTCCTGTCAGAGCCAGGCTCTGGTTCCATCTCCATAGCCCTGGGAGGCTTCTCCAGGCCTAAGCTGTTTCAAAGAGTTGAACTTTCCTGCCAGCAACACATAACATCATTAATGCAGAAGTGTGAAGGTGTGGATGTTTTTTACATTGACTTAAGAGCTTAAAAATGAAACCATTATCCATCTAATAAATAAGAAATTATCTCTGAAGGCTTTGACCTCATGTGTCCACAGAAGATGTCAGGTCGGTTGAGGGTGTGGTAGTCAGAGGACATGGCTCCTCTGAGAGTTGGTGACTTCATAGGACAAGCTGTTTCCCCGTCTTTACTTCCTACACCAATAAGCAAATGAGAGGAAACAGCAACAACGTCGGAGTCTCTGGTGTCGGGCAGAAGTCTGCTGTGGAGAGCTGGCATGTTATGAAGAAGAGCAGCCTGGATCCATGGCTGCTGAGAGACAAGGGCAGCTGGACTTGACGCTGCTGACCACACACCTGACGACAGTAAACAGGAAGGCCACCTTTACGTGGTTCTTGTCCGACCTGTCTTTTAATTGGGGTCCACAGATGTCTTCTCCAGGGCACACCAAATAATCCCAAGAAGACAGAGTTCTGAAAGCCCACAGAGGACAGAAGGCTGCAAATGAGGGCAGGCAACTGAGGATAGGTCCGCCACCACCTGTCCCAGGCATCCCTGGGGGTGCTGTCCTGAAGAAGGCCTTTATTCATTGGCTGCCACAGTCTGCCTGGCCAACCTTCTCCTCTGTCCTATTCAGACCACTGGAGGAAGAAAGAATAGGTTATGCATTATGGACTGGACCCCAGCCATGCTGAGAAAATAGGCTTGAGACAGAGACTTGGAGGTGGCATTAGCAGGTGCGACCAGGTTCTCTTGGATATTGGGTCTAAATCCCAATTCTGCCAGTTTAACCTCTGGGGGGAATAACTTCTGAAATTGTACTTTCAGTGCCTAAGAACACCCACCAGAAGGCTGAAGTGAATTGTAGCAGAAGAGAAGGGGGCAAGGAGACAGATGTAATCCACCATGGGGCATCAATGTAACCTAGCCTGTAGACAGGTCAGAGCGGCTTGGCAGGCAGCTCAGGGACTGGTCCAGTGCCTTGTGACAGCGTGACTTCTCCTAAGCCCATAGAAGAACGAAGTCATTATTTTTCAATAAGTAGGTTCTCTGGGGTAAAACAAAACTCCAGAATAGCCTGCTGGTGTGGACAGATTCTCAGGGCTGGTGTGGGTAAAGGAGCTTTCGGTTCCAGAAGCCCAGAGCTGGTGATGCTCAGGTGAAGGTTCTGGAGTTTCCAGTTAGGCTTCACACCCACAGTAGAATCAAACAGCGTCTCCTTCCTTTCTTGTGCTCTTTCACCCCCCTTCCTCGTGCCCCGCCTCGGAGAGGCGGTTGTTTTCTCCACCCGGTCATACCTCCCTTGGAAGAGAAGACCCCTGCCACCTTGACGCTGGTCTTTACCTGTTTCGGAGTGGCAGCAGGTGGTCCTTCCCTTCAGGAGGGCGCTGGGCTTCTCTTGCCGGCAGACAAGGGCACGGCACCACTCACAGTGCTTTCGGACCTGGCAGCAGCTGCAGAGATCCAGAGGAGACAGTCTCAGCCAGTGTAAGGCAGGAAAGCCTGGCAGGGTAGCTCTGGACTCCCACGTAGCCTTTCCACAGGGGCGCCAGCGGTTTGGCCCTTTGGGGCAGATGCTGGCCAATAACCAAAGCACCTACTGGCTAGTACCAGTCACCAGTATGAGCACCATCCCTGTAACTCTGCACTGGACTCACTGGGCCACCTGGCTCCAGGTTCTTTGGCTGTCAGAGGGGCACCGGACACCCACGCAGCTGCTTTCTCTATAAAAAACTAGTTAAACTCTGCAAATGCAGTAATGGCAGCACAGCGGCCACTGGAACTGCGACCGAGCAGCCCCCTCTGGCTGTCAGGGCCATGAGGATGCAGAAGGTCATTTGTCTGGTCCAGTGGCAGAGCAGGAGATTGGGATGTGCTGAGTTGACCATGCAAAGAAGGAGTCATGCACCTCAATGGCTTTGAAGTCTACTTTGAGGACTAAAATTCTCTACTTTTGGAAAATCCAACTTCTCTGCAAACCCTGCTAATGGATTTGGGAAGCAACAGCCTTTCCAAGATACCTGAGAATAGAGTAGGTCCTGCTTAGGGAGGAAGGAAAGGTCTCCCATTTAAACCTCCTTCCTCACCACTCAGTGCTGGTGTGGCTCAGGAGAGGAGCGGGCTGTGGCTCCTACCATGAGTTAGGTAAGAGGAGCCTCATTTATTGTCAGAACCAAAGGCATATGCTTCTGACGACCCAATGGCAATGGACCAACAACCCAACAGAAAAGGTTCTCTTAGTTGTCCATGTGCACCAAGCCAGTTGCAGAGAACTAAAGCCAGGCATTCTGCAGTAACACGTAGCTGCTCACCCCAGCGTGGGCCCAAACATTTCCATCTCCACCTTGAGCTGACCTGCACTGAGCAGACCAGTGGCCTGAAACTGACCTCTGACATCCTTGTGCCTGTCAAATTAGGCATAAATTCTCTGACAGCTTGCTCTGTGCCTTGGACCTCAGACTTTCCAGGGAATAAATCTAGACTAGTGCCCAGGCTGGGACTACAGCACATTTCCATGGTCTCCAATTCTGAAGAACAGTCCAATAAGACACAAGTGGGGCTGAGACACCTTGAAAAGGTCTCTCTTGGTCTGAGGCCCCCAAGAGCCTCCTGGAGGATGTAACATGGACTTTGGGGGATGGGAAGGGGAAGGACCGTGCAGAGGGCTGGTCGTCATCTGAAATAATAGCAAGAGTGGCCTTGCTGTGGCTTTAAATTTACAAAGTGCCTTCTGCAGAGAGAAAGTGCTTCTGGTATTGTCTAAGAGAGGCTGGAAGCTGTCCCCAGCTCTCTCTGGAGGTCTGTCTATTTTATCCCTGTTATGAAGGCCCTATGCCCAGTCATGGAGACAGAGTGAATCTCTGGTTTGGCAGTGGCTTTTAGCAGGACACAGACCCACTGCTGGGGACCTGCTCAGCATGCTCCAGGCCTTATCACGGCTTGGTTGCGCATCTTCCAAGAGCCAGCATGGCTCCTCCTAACTTTGCTGACATCACTCAGACCTCCCAGCAATCAGCTGTGTTGTGGTGGCCCCGTTACGTAGCCATGTTGCAGATGTCCCCGGTAGGGCAGGCAAGCAGGGCATCTGTCTTTAGGGTACCAAATACTCACTGGATCAGCACACATGTGGTGATGAGGACAGCCAGGGCCACGATGGAGACCACCACCAGGGCAGTGATGGCCTGCTTCTTCTGGCTGGCAGCCACCACGGCCAGGAGGTCTGCGTGCTCACAGCGTGCACCGACATACCCAGAATGGCAGCTGGGGGAGAAAGGAATGTCAGCGTGCTCCTGGCAGAAGGTCTCGTGCCCCAGATGTTCAAGGAGGGATAAGCTGGAGCGAGCCAGAATCCACAGGAAAATCCCAAGCAAGTCCCTCCAGCCCTTGCTACGGGACACCAAAGAATGAGCCAAATAATTCCCCATCCTCCTTCCCTGCCACAGGCACTGGTGCTGAGAGGAGGGAGGAAACTGATTCTTTCCATAAAGGCCTTTGGGACTGTTATGACTGCGAATTCTTGGGGAGGAGGAGGGACAAAGGCAGCAGATATGTGTATGACAAGAACTTCATCTTGGTAGTTCAAAAAGGTCTAGGTTATTTTTAACAAATGAGTAGATTCTGAATTTCTGATGAAATAAGTCATGCTAAATTAAAGACGTAGACTATAATGTTTTTTAAAAAAATCTTCCTCATCAAGTTTAATTACTGAGAGTATTTACAAGGTGGTCCAGTGGGTCGAGAATATCTTAGGGTAATAGGGAGGGGCCAGCACCTCTACATGGTCACAATGGGTCTGGTGATGTCACCCATCTCTTGGGAACCCTAGTGTCCTCGTACCCAACAATACTTGACCTACTTTAACTACAGAGTTAGTAAGGGCTTAAAAGAGGTCATGTATGAATGTACGTGCAGCCAACGTGTGTGTTGGTACATGGTGTCTGCAATGCCAGGGGACAGTGTTATTAGTATTGTTGTTATTTTGCATGTCTTTGGCTTTAGTCATTGCTTTTTACCATGCACGGGGGTGCTTATCTTCTGGTTCTCCAGGAAATCCCTTGCTACAAGGAAACATTGGGCATTTTCTTTTACAAGCACCTTCCTCCCGATAACATAATTCTTCTCAACAGAAGATATTTTGCTTACCCATTGAATTTAAAAAATTTATTTATTTGATTGCTTGTTTTTGTGATACTGGGGATTGAATCCAGGGCCTCACACCTGCTATGCAGGCACTGTATCACTGAGCTACATCCCTAGACCTGACTTTAATTTTTAAAATTTGAGACACAGTCTCGCTAAATTGCCTACGCAGGCCTCAGATCTCCCAAGTAGCTGGGATTACAGGGATATACCACAGCTGTTTTAGTTAGGAAGGGCTCAGTTGGTGGACTATGGTCCTTTCCCACTAGGGGGAAAGTTATGGCAAACTAGACAGGAAGGTGACTTGTGATGGGCCCATGTATGATGACGTCTACGTTTTGCTAGAGCACGTGAATGGTTCCCTACCTTTTCCGTGGGGCCACCTGAGGGTGGGCTTCCTCTGTATGATGTTTGATGTCTCTACCTCCAGGTTCCTAGTCTACCCACTAACAGGAATTGCTGTAATGTGACTAGGGAAGACAATGGTTATCTTGATTACCAAGATACCATGGTCTGTGACTGTGATGACAGTTACCCGCTCTGCTTATCCCCCCCACCTCAGTTTCTGACAATCCACATTGCATCTCCTAACGCTCCACTAGCCCAGTATTAAATTCATGCGCTGCGCATAGCCAAGTGCCCCATAGGCAGTGGGGCACACCTGCTGGACGACTGGGGGGCTGCCCTCCACTCACCCCTCTCAGTTTCCGTTGTCTTCTCTTTCTGGAATAGTCTTCCTTATTGTCCTCCTCACACTCCATTTCAAAGACCACATTCTCCAAAAACGTGTAATTTACGTCCTCATGCACCTGGCTACTGGCTACCTGTCCATCCCTCCTCTGACTGCTCCTTCAAGGCCTGCCTCCCTCCTCCTCCAGGCTCCACCCACAAGGCCAATGGCTGCTCCCTCCCTCCCTCCCAGCCTCTGCTCCTTCCAGCGTGGCAAGGCATGGCTCTACAAATGTCCTGCTTCTCAGTTGGTTTTTATGGAGGGAGGAAGAAATGAAAAGGTCTGGTGGCTTCCTTTCTTAAAAAAAATTTCCAAGCTTCTACTAATATTAGACTTACTGATGCTCATTATTTTAGGCACAAGTCATACAAGGAGTGAGGACAGGAACCTTGTCTGGCTGTGAAGGGATCACACCAGCTGCTGCCCTCTCCTTTACCTCAGACAGGCACTGGTCCCACCTGGCTGCCCATTAGAGTCAAGTGGGAGGCTCTGGGTCTCCTCGGGGCCAAGGCCGCACACTCTGGAGGTCCTCATCCCATTGGCCCGGGTGCCAAGTGCCCAGGTGCTTCTAGGATGTAGCCGGGCCTGAGAGCACAGGGTTAGGACGACTGCCTGGGGACATGGACCCAAAAACCAGTCAGTTCTAATCTGCTGGTTCCCTTCTCCGTTCCCAACTTCTCAGCATTTTGCCAGGGTGGTAGCTGTGGTGCTGGAGGAATGGAAGACCTTTAAGAAAGGAATCCCGGCAAAGTAAGAGATTTTTATCACAAAGGGGACCGACCGATGTCTTCTGTTATCTGGCCCTTTAATTGCTGTCTGGAATGCCTTTTGTCACCCACAGGGGTCTGGAGTGCGGTTCTGTCTTCACAGTTCTGAAATGGAGGCTGCAGAACCACATTCAGGTTGTCCACCCCCATGGAGAACAGAAAAAGAAATGCACTAGACAAAGGCAATAGCCCCAGGGGATCAGGAGCGAGCTTGTCTGAGGTGCAAAGTGGCCCCAGGCTGGGATAACAGGCAGGTGCTGGGGTCAGGGGTGTCTCCTGTCTCCTGGGGCATTTCATTTTTGTTGTCATTAAGTCTGAAGGATGCTCCGGTGCTATTCTTAGGAGTGAGCTTTGCAGCCATGGGCCTTTCTAGTTTAACATAAAAAATGCAACTATCAGTACTGCTTTTAAACTTTCTCCTCTGCTGAAAGCTTTTGAGATTTCTCCTGGGTCCCTGCTTCATTGATTCATGGTGACCTTTGAAAATGGTAGACATCCAGTAATGTGTGTATAGCTGTGTTCTGAACTTTTTTCCTGGGCTGGAAGAATGGCTTAGCGATTAAAGCACTTCCCTATCAAGTGCTAAGTCAAGCGCTAAGTACATGAGTTCGATTCCCCAGTACCCCATAAACTGGGCATGGTGGAACTATAATCCTAGCGCTTGGGAGGCTGAGACAGGAGGATTGCCATCAGTCCAAGGCCAGTCTGGGCTCCATAATGAGTTCAGGACCAGCCTAGGCAACAGAGTGAGACTTTGTCTCAAAAATAAGTAAACTTTTTTCTCTTAAAAGGTTTTCTCCTAACCAAAAAATAAGTTTCTCTAAGCAAACTGAAAAGCACATAGACCACAATAAAGTAGAAAAAGAAAAAAAGGAAGTTCTTATCATCGGCACCAATTTCAGTGGCAGTCGAAAGAGTATTTTCTTGCATACTGTTACTACATAGTTTTAAAAAGTTATTTTTATAACTTTCTATCAACTTCTCATTTAAGATTTCATTCCTTATGCAATTAAAAACTGCAAAATCTGTTTTAAGTGGCAGCACAGTAATTTATATACTATAGTTTGCTTCACCAAATTCTTAACATTCAACTGTCGCAGTTGTGATGTAATTTATACCAGGTGATTATCTTGGTACACACGTCTGTTTGTATTTGAGATAACATCTTCAGGACATGGTACCAAAGGCAGGCACCACACGGCACAGACTCTGCAGCCAAATTGTCACAGGTACATAGCTGCTTTTCCACTTCTGCCTGTGTGACCTTGAGCAGATACTTCTCTGTGCCACAGACTCTACATTTTTACAATGTAATAGTAATATGACGAGTACTGGTCCATGGCCTTGGAAGGTCCTGCTGGGACAGAGGCGTGGTATGCAGGACAGGACCAGCCAGGGAAGCTCCGCCTCCTGTCACATACTCTTTAGGTTCCAGTGCCCCTGCGGATCTGGCAGGAGGCGGGGTTTTGCTCCTAGCTCCTCTCCGCCAGCTGCTGGCCATACTAAAGCTATCCTCCAGGGCTAGAGAAATGGTATAGCAGTTAAAGTGCTTGCCTACCAAGTGTAAGGTCCTGAATGTGACTCCCCAGCACCACATAAGCTGGGCATGGTGGTGTATGCCCATAATCCCAACACTTGGGAGGCGGAGGCAGGAGGATTGTTGTGAGTGCGAGGCCAGCCTGGGCTACACAGCAAGTTCAGGACCAGCCTGGACTACAGAACAAGGTCCTGTCTCACAAACAAAACCCTATCCTCCGACAACCTACTGCGTGCCAAGGACGCACTCCCTTCCCCGACTGCCTTCCTATTCTTGCGAGAATGATCTTCAACTGAATCTGTCCCTGGTGTCCAAAAGGCTGGGGACCACTGTCACAGCCTCTGGAGCATTAAATGAGTTAGGATCTTGTAAAGTGCAATGAGCAATGCCCACCACAAAGGAAGGGCTAAGGTCAGTGTTGAAAATGCAAATAGAAAAACGGGAGAGACATGTTGAGCATTCTTGAGATGCTATCTTCATATGTAGTGACGCACTCTTTGGCTGGAGAGGAGTATCCTAATTGCTAGTCAAATCTTTTGGCATATCTTTCAAGGTAAAGTCTTGAACATGAGGGTCCAAGACTGAGTTTGAAGTAGTTTTAGAAACAAGTTTTACACCCACTTGCCTTTAATAGGGAGTGATCCCACAGGGCCGGGCAGGAGTGGGTACACGCCGGGGCCCAGCGGCACACAGACTTCACCTCCTGAAAGCTAGATTCACCCAGCTGGGTCACCTTTCCTATCTGCGGCTGGGTGGAAAGGCCTGCAACAGAACTTCTTTCTGGCAGATTCTGGGTTGCATGGCATGCCTATTTCAGGCTTCTCTCAGCAGGGCCCTACACCATCCCTAGCCTTGTTGGGCCAGTGGTGCTGATGTGATGGTCATCATGCCTGTGGCGGCTGCAGTAGCAAGCACTTGGCTCTTGTGCTGTGCTGGGACCTGGGCCTGGAGGTTCTCTGGTGCCACCACTTAGAGCTTTCAGTGATGATCACAGAAATAGTTTATACCTGAGCCACTAGCCTTGAGATACTGAGTACTTAAAATGTGTCTAGTGCAACTGAGAAGTCAAATCTTATCAAACCAATTAGATAGCCTCCTGTGTCTAGTGGCTCTTGCCTTGGACGATTGCTTTCAATGCTTATTGTCACTGAGTCCCCATTATAAATCTATGAATTATAAGTACAATCAGATTGTGCACAAAGAAATCGAAGCTGAAGGTGGCTGAGCCACTTGTATAGAGACTTGGCTGGCTAGGTCCCTCTGACCTCAGAATCCATGCTGTTAACGGCATCATCCTGCTTGGTGGGTGACCTGCCCTGTCTACTGCAGGTAGAGGCAGGGCCAGAGGAGGACACTTGCTCTCTCCAGGCCTGCAGTCACCAGAGCACCACACTAATTAACATCTGTTTCCCTTCCCACTTGCTGGCTGATGAGATGATAGTAGATCTTCATGTACCAACAGGAAAACTGCTCTCAACCCCATCTCTTGGGAAGCAGGGCCCCAGCCACAGGCCAGCCAGCTTGCTCATCACCAATGGCGGTTGTATCTCTGGCTGCTCCAATTCCACTGGAATGTACTGTAACCAGGGCCATGTGGAATGTTTTCCTTGGCTGACAGCAATTTGTTTTTATGCTCTGCTGTGGGAAAGTTGTCAGGGAGCTCAGTCACCGAGGAGCGTTTTGGACAGGTGAGAAACTTCAAACTAGTTGCCCCTGGTTGCCGACATGAGAACCCTTAAGACTTGTCACCTGGGTGGCTTCCTCCAACTGTTTTCCTTTGAAGGCTTCTGCAGGCAGCAGACCAACAGTTTGAGGAATCTGCCTCAGGGAAAGGCAGCGCGCAAGCTTCACCTCCTGGCACATTCTCTTGCCATCTGTCTCCCGCGGTGGTTGGGTCCTTGTGGTGTTAGGCAAGTGGCCGTAAGTGAGCAGACAGTCCTTGGCTCCCAGAAACAAATGCTTGGGCATGATTTTCACTATCTTTGGCTGTGCCTGACTAGCTATTTGCTTTAACTTCTTTTTGTCCTCTCGTTATGTAGTATGGGATGTTACTTACTAGGTTTTCTGGAAGCCTAAAGACCAGTGTACTCCTGGAAGACAATGTTGCGAATGGAGTATTATTTTAGAGAGAGCTCCCCCTTTGGAGGCTGTGTGCTTGGCTCACTGTGGGTTCTTTATGAGGCTAGGACAGACAAGGCTGTACGTCAAGGTATGTCAGTTTTATTGACCAGAATGTTGTATGTGTCAGCTCAAAAGCTGGGTGGTTCTTAGAGCAGGGACAGAATGTTCTGGCCTTCTTTGCACAGACTCCATTGCTGGTCTAGTGGGAATTAATAGAACATTCTTCTTGTTACTGTAAATACAGAAAGGTATAGGAGTGGTCCTACCCTCCCAATCCTAGGAAGCAGTAGGGAGGTAAGGGAGGCGAACAGGCCCACACCACAGCTAAGGGCTTGCTGGGCTGTGCCCCTCGGAACACTGGGCAGGAGGATGGCATGTCATTCTCTGGCCCCTGCCCCCGCTGTGTGTCAGAGCTCAAGAAACCTTCAAATGATCCCGTTCATGGCGGAACGCGGGGTCACGCGGCAGCTGAAGGTGCCACATGGGCTAGTATAAGCGAAGTGGCAGTTGTGTGCTGGGGAGAGGCCGAGCCTGAGAGCGGTGTGGTGGGCACACCTGAGTCCCAGTGAGTGCTGCTGTTCTTCAGCTTATTCAAGAGAAGCGGGGGAGCTGGGCTTTGTAGTGCAGGCCCGTGATCTAGCACTCTAGGAGGCTGAGGCAGGAGGATTGCAGGTTTGGGCCCAGCCTGGGCAACTCAGTGACTTAGACTCTTTCTCAAAGTCAAAAAATAAAGAATGAGCAGGGTGCATAGCTTAGTGTGAAGGCCTTCAGCTCAATTCCTAGTACAGGCACGAGAGGGCAAGAGACCGAGAGAGAAGCTGGGCATGTGCTGGGACACGTGGCATCCATCTTACTGCCGCATAAAACCCGCCTGTGAGCTGAACATTGCCCCTGGGCTGCCAAGAACAGTTGGGGAAATTGAGGTAAAGAAGTGATACTTAATTGCATGGCCATGGCCTCCTCGGATGCTCAGATGGCTAGGGTCTTGGCTGTCTCGTTTTGTGCACTTGGCCCTTAGGAGGGACTTGTTAAGAAGGTGGTCAAAGGCCAGGGAATGACTGATCTTTCTGGAGGAATGTTTATCTTTAGGAGGAAGATGGTAATATCCTCCTTGGGAAGAAAAAGAATTCAGTGGTTTGGGTTTTTTTTTTTTTTTGTGGTACTGGGGATGGAACCCAGAGTCTTACACTGAGCTACATCCCCAGCCCTTTATTTAAAACTTTGAAATAGGGTCTTGACAAGTCTCTAAGTTGCTTAGGTTGGGCTTGAACTCATGACCTTCCTCTCTCAGCTGCCCAGAGTCCTAGAATTACAGATGTAGCACATCCCTCTACCTGGCTGTGAGGTGAATTTTGTGGGTCACTGCAGAACAACCTCTGCATGGCAGCTGAGAGCCTGAACTTTGGGGCTGAAGTAACTGGACTGAATCCCACATCTCCTGCTCTGGGCTCCGGGCAAATTGCTTACTTTCTTTAAGCTTCAGTGTTCTCACTCCTATAATGAAGGCGATAATCCCTACTGGAAAAGGGAGTCACAGGAATCCACGAGCAACTGCATGTGGTGTGCCGGGTGCCGTGCCTGGTGTAGGTTATAGCCTTCATTGAGCACTCACTATTATTGCTAATAGGAATTGTTATAATGTGACTAAGGAAGACAGTGGTTATCCTGATTACCAAGAGACCATGGTCTGTGACAGAGATGACAGTTACCTTCCTTGGGCCAAGCACAGGGCTTAAGACCCAACTGGGGAGAAGAGTGGCCACTTAATTACTAGCACTCAGAAAACTCCAGTGGCCAGTAGGGCTTTAGCTGCAGCTGCCATTATTGCATGCCTCTACTGGTGACTCTAGGTGCCAGGCTGCCAGCTGCCATGCCCCTGATCTGCAGTGGGACACCTGAGGGGGAAGGGCTCCCAACACACAGCCTGGTACACAGAGGCTCATCCTGTTCTCGGGACCCACATGGGCCCTGCCAGTGGGAAGAGGGCCTGTGGTACAGGGAGGCTTGCACTGAGCTACATCCCCAGCCCTTTGGAGCCGGTGTTTTTCCACAATGACCTGAGTACCAATAAAAACAATCCCATCAGTCCCCCAAGGGCCCTTAATGTGCATTTTAATAAGAATGGTAATTATGAATAATGACAGTGTCTCCTATCATCAGCATCATTGTGCTTTGTGTTTACAGGGTGGGGAGGGCTCTTATCTGGGGAAGCTACAGACCTTCCCAGGAGGAAGGTGGCTAGCATTCCTTGCCTCCTTCCACTTCAGGTGAGGCTCAGAGACACCGCAGGGCCGGCCCAGGTGCACCCAGCTGCACCCAGGAGGAGGAATGTCCCTCCCCTATTGCTGACGGCAGAAGGCCCTCCTGCTCCCTTGTCTCTCTGCCTCATGCCTAAGAGCTCAGCTTCAGGGGCCAGAGTCTAAACTCTGCTGTGTGGCTTGGGCCACAGCGGAGCCACTATCCCTACCTCAAAAGGCCATTTTGAAGATTAAATGAGTTAACACACAGACTATCCTTGAAACAGTGCCTGGCCTGAAGCAAAAGCTCAGTAAATTGTAGTTTTTATTAACGTTCAGTATTTTGCATGGCATGAGTAGGTTGGGCCATGTGTGATTGCTAACTTCTAGCCGTTTTCGACCTATAAATATGGCAATTTCATACAGATCACTGCTTTTTACTGGAGAGTGAAATTTGATTGTCACAACTGAGGGGCTATTGGCATTAGTGGCGGAAGCTCAGGTCTGCCCCCTAATGAAGAGGAGTCTGGCTCCAAATGTCAGCAATGCCCAGCTAGCAGCGTTCAACTGTGGATAGATTATTAAACTATCTCTTTCCTACCCAAATGCAACTCCTACTGCCAGGGATAAAGGCGCACTTCTAACAGGCGCTGGCGGACCTGTAGCAGCATGTGTCTGAGGCTTCCGGCCTGGAACAAGCCCTCTGCTTGCCACATGGTCAAACGTGCCTCCTGCTCAGGGAAGCCTGCCTGCCCCAGCCTGCCGGCCACACCAGTTACTGGTGGCTCTTGACCAACATGACTAGTACAACCCTCTCCTGGAGTTTCTGACTTAGAAGGTAGAGGACGGGGAAATGTGGTCTTACTGGTACATTCACAGGCTGGTGCTGAGTGCGGTGGACACCGTAGGGCTGTGGCATGCCTTTCTACTTACACGTCATGCTCTGCCGTGTGACCCGTATATGCGTCAGCCCATTTCACAACTCGCCCCCATTTCATCAGATGGGATGAGAAATTGTAGAGACCGCATCCCAGGTGCTGTGGCCACCCAAAGGTACCAAACGCTGCATTCTTTGAGCGTCCTCCAAGAACTCTAAGTAGTGAATTAAAAGTCTAATCCAGGAATTTTCTGACTTGGCTAAATGCAGGAGTCACCTGAGTGGCTGTTTATTAAGCATGCATATACCCCAGATCCCAGCCTTTCCAAAGGTTCTGCCTGGATCCTGGGTTTAAAAAGCCAGCTGTTTTTGAACCAGGCGTCTGTCGGTCACTGTTTGATTCTGATTGTGCCCAACCTCAGGGCTCTCAGGAGCCTTCAATGAGCCTTGTGGAGGCACATTTTCTTTTAATTGGGTGTTGGACTACCCCAGCCCAGAGCCCCAGGAGACGAGGGGACACTTACACACATGCTGGCTTGTCCTCCTGCACCAAAAACCTGCAGGTTCCATGGAAGCAGAACTGAGTGTGGGAATCTGGGCAGTCGTTAAAATGGGACACCACGGCTGCGGCCACAGGGGGGTCTGCTGGGGAAAGAAGAGACACTGGGCTCAGATGTGGGCACAGCTGGCACATGCATCCCCATGGCCCTCACCCACCCATCGTGGAAGGTGGGCCCGCTGATGTCTGGGACTTCTGTCACCCCCGGGTGCCCCTCTACAGTGCTCACTTCCTAACCAATACCTGTGCAGGACACAGCACCTCTTTCATGTACTTTCTGGTTTTTGCTTTTGAAGACAACAAATAATTTCCATATAAGAATTATGTGTAGTTTAACAATACTAGTGCAGTTCTATTACTTTGATCTAAGACTATGTGATTTCATTTTTGCACAATGATGGTGATTAAAGATAGATGTCACAAAAATCTGTTTTCAAAGAAGGATACCAGAATAAAGGCACACAGGAGCCAGTAAATTGATGCCCACGTAGAACAGTTAACGGTGCGAAAGCTGTTTACAGTATTCTGTGAGTGAATGAAGTTAGTGTTTCCAATGTGGTCTGCTTAGCATGATTCAAGTAGAAATAAAACAACAACAAAAAACACAAAATCTAGAGCTGCAGAAGTCCCTGAAGGGCACACTTTGAACCGGTAGTGGGGCTTCTCCTGGAGGTGGGCCCGCGAAGGACGAGGCTCCAAAGATTATAAAGCAAAGAGGTGCATGCGAGAGTGGCACAGTCTGACTGGGGAAGCCAAGAAGGGGCAGAATTAGGGGTACAGAGGGGATAGGGATGGTCCGCCTCACAAACCTGGCACCCCAGTGCTCGTGGGCTGGGTTGGGGCACCAAGTCGTTCAGGGGTCTCATTCCCCAAGATCAGACAGGATACACACAGGCAGCCATATCAGGGCCCCCATCAAGCACCACACTGCCAGGCCTAGCACAGGAAGCAATGCTCTGACTTATCTTAATGCAGTCCCATGGCCCCTCTCTGTCCTAGTAACCCTTGGGATGGCTCCTTTACCACAGACACAGTTTCCGTCCTCTCCCTAGGTCTCTCTATTTTTGTGTTCTGGGCGTTTGAGGAGTGAGGCTTCACCACTTAGCTTTTGGGAAAAAATATGCTTCCAGAGCTTCCGCCCACTGAGAAGGACGATGTTTCCTGTTGGGAGGTTTTAGACTGCCACTGACGGTCATACTCATGTTTCTTTTTGTTCATAAGATGCTTCTAGAAGTGTCACAATTCTAGAAATCCTATAATTCCAGAGGAGAAAGCAGAGGCTGAGAACACAGTGGAAGCCTTGGTGTAAGAGACCAGAGTGTGTGCAGTGGTGAAAAGCACAAGCTTCGTGGTCAGAGAGCCCTGGGCGTGCACCCTGCCCTGCCACCGGGATACGAAGTCTTGGCTTCTAACTGGCTTCTAGGTCTGCAGGATGGGGTGGGAGGGGCTGTCTACATATCTCACGGATGGTACTCAGGGTGAATGGGGTTGTGCTGGAGTTCTGCACTGTATGAACTGTCTGGTATGGACCACTCGGCCACCAGCTCCAAGCATCTTCACTGATAACCCAAAGATAGTAAAAGAATTTCCTACAGTGGGTCACCCTTTTTCCCTCCTAGTTCAGTGAAGTATAATAGTCCAAATGTCTCCTCAGCCCTTAGTGACCGTTACTCTCCTATGTGAGGACAGGAGAAAAGCCCAGAGTCAGGAGGTGACATCAACCCCGGGCTCCGGGCTGCAGGATCTGAAGTGGCTGCAGCTCCGGACCCCAGACGGTCCGTGGCCTTGGCTGGCTGCAGTCGCTGCGAAGCCTTGTCACTCCCAGCGGCGGAGGCTGGGGATGCAGAATTGAGGCAGGAAGGGCGGTGGTGGTTTGTGTCACTGCTTCTCTGTGCTCGCTGACCTTGTCAGGGGCGGGCATGGGAAGAGGAGGGAGCTGGAGAATAATAGATCTAACTTGATTTACATGTGCAACAATAAGGTAGGCTCCACAGAAGATGGTTTAAACAACCACATCCAGGTGGCCAGATGGAATCCCTTGTCAGGGTGTTGAGCTGGACGCCTCCCAGCACAGCCTGTGTGAATTGACCAGCAGCGTTGCATGCTCAGAATAGGTTAGCAAGCCAAGTTCATGGGCTCCCACCTCAGATACACCAGATCAGGATATTTGGGGCAGGGCTGGGAATCTGTTTGATAAACTGTCTCAGGGATTAAAAAAACAACTTGGGTTGAGATAGAATTGCTATATAATACCATTTTCCCTTCATGTGGTTCTGAGGCATGTTAATGTTTGGGATGCACAGAAACATACATGACAGGGATCCTTGCTGGAGCTGGCCATTTCCCAGCTCTTTAAGATGTTAGTGTGAAGCCGACATCTCCAATCTGCCGGGATTCTTTGTGGCAGAGTGTCGGTCAGTGGAGACGCGCTAAGGAAAACGCTGGCTCTGTCTCTTAGGAAGTGCATTTGTCTCCAAAATTGAGGATGAGACTCTACCGAGGTCCCTTCTACCTTCTGTTGTTGAGTACTTTCCCTCTGGTTATAAATGGCTTGGGAGCTTTATAGAGATGAGAAAGAGGCGTGAGAGAGGAAAGGGTGTGAAGGAAGAAGATATGGAGGGAGAGAATGGAAGAAACAGCCAGGCAATGAGCGAAGGAGGGAGAGATGGAGTGTAGGAAAGTGAGGGAAGGGGAGTAAAAAGCAAAGAAGTCAGGCATCAGGTGTCATCTACAAGGCACATGTTGGAAAGCCATGTGCCCGTGCTGTTGCTGCGTGGCATTATGGCTCTCTGCCTCC
The DNA here is from genome assembly GCA_004027205.1 of Ctenodactylus gundi. Taxonomy (NCBI): domain Eukaryota; kingdom Metazoa; phylum Chordata; class Mammalia; order Rodentia; family Ctenodactylidae; genus Ctenodactylus; species Ctenodactylus gundi. Next base: position 155,393 of record PVKB01001607.1, read on the forward strand.
TAGCAGGCTGAACCAGCAGGAAGGTTCAGGAGACAGAAATCTACCAGCCATGCCATCCTAGGATGGGCTCGGCTTTCCCCAATCCTGTGGCCAGTGAGCATTGCCTCTTTCCCTGGAGGTATTTCTGAAGGGGATTTTATGTGCAGTGGCAGACTAGACCCTTGGCAGAGCCAAAGACACACTCAGAAGCACTGCCAGTGTTGCTGTCTGTCCCTCAGGCAGGTCTCTAGGAAGCCAGAAGAGTCCACACTAAGGAGAAACTCAAAGCAGCACTCACAGAGAGAGTGGGGAGCATCTGGTGGTTTTGCTCGGTGCATTTAAGGGCCAGGGTGAAACCATGGAGCCTGATGCTTACCCACATGCACTTCCAGTCCTCCGAGATTCCACTACCTACCCCACCCGAGGGTACAGAGAAGACAGAGCGAGCTCAATCCTAGTTGACTATCAAAATCATTAAAAGATTTTAAAAATCTTTTTCCTAATTACAGAAGTAATGCATTTTTGGAAACCTTTTGAAAATACCAACATATAATGAAAACCACGTTAAAGAATAAAGCCTATCTTCTCAATTCACTGCTTAGCAAGAACCAATAACATCTTAAGAAGGAACTTGAAGTTCAGACACTGCACCAAGTACTGTCCTGGCTCCCCAGGCAGACACATTCACTACGAGGTACGGACGGGGTCCTGTCCCATGGCATACCAGCAGCTTTGAGGCTTGCCACAGGGGTTTGCACTTGAGAAACAAGTGGACAGAGAGGAACAGGACACACAACAGTGCCACAGCTGAGCCACGCTGCGGCTGCTCTGCTCTCACGGGGCCTGGGAGGCATCAGGGCTTGTGCTGACAAGGCATTATGCAAACTTATGAGCTAGTTCACTTTGCTGAAGCCCAGGGTTTGGATGAAGCTTGAGTGTGTCCCCCGGAAGTTCATACACTGGAGACCTGGGCCCTGGTGGGCAGTATCGGGAACCATAGAACTGTTAAGAGGTGGGACCTAGGGGGAGGTCATAGGCCACCGTCTTCAGAAGACGTCAGTGCTGCTCTTGTTTGCTCTGTTTCTCACAAGAGGGGGTCGTAATAAAAAGAGCCACCCTGGTCCTGGATCCATGTGGCTTCCTGTCTCACCATGTGATCTGTCCCTCTGACATGTCCTACTTCCAGGATGCCACAGACCTTACGGTGGTGTAGCCCAAAAGCTCTCATTTGTGCTGAGCAGACACTGTCGCCAAGCTCTAGAACCTCCAGATTTCCCTAAAAGCACCTAATCTCAGCTATTTTGTGATGGCAGCAGAAAACGGAAGAATACAAAGTGCAAAGCAGGGAGATCTGGATGGGAGAGAAAGTGCTGTTCTTGCTTGGGGGCATACGAAAGGGGTTTGTCTCAGGTACCATCGGAATGCTAGGATGTCCAGCATCTCCACACAGCCCTGAAAAATGAAACGATTCCTACTGATGTGCAGGAGGAAGGCCGCTTTGGGGAAGGCTAGGGAGGGTGGGGTGGGCTGCCACTTAGTGCTCGCTGTGTCTGCCCCCACAGAAGAAGGATTTCCCCCAGGAACTGGGCAGTTTCCTACTTGGGGGATAAAACTGTCTCTAGTTACTTTAAAAATAAGTGTTACCAAGAAACCTCCAAATTCTTAACATCTTTCCCAAGTATGAGCCAGCGTCTTCTTTTCATTCCCACGTTTCTTTCTTTCCCCCTTCTTTCTCTTTTGTATGAAAACTTAATAGTCAAGGAATGGAAGGAAAGGCCTAGGGAGAGAGAAAAAAGCAACAATACAGTCACATAGGAAAGGTAGTGACGGCCACCAGGTAATGTCCAAAGAAGGCCCCACTGCAAGTGCAAGTGAGGGCTGGCCCCGGCCCCCAGGGCTCTGGGCTGTTTCCTCCAGGCACGGCGTCTGATTAGCTTGGGGCAGTGAGAAAAGCAAATGTTCAGAACAGACCTTGTATCGCACAGTCGCCAGCGGCTGGAGTTTCAAAGCTGCTCTCAGTTCCTGATGTCATGAAATTTACGAGAGCCCCTTCAACATGGGAACAAAACGCACATCCTGCAGACCCCGCTGCTGTCTGGGGAGCTGTGAAAGCTTTGCCCAGAGACCACAGACTCATTAATAGGGCCTGGAGCCTGGCCCCACTCACAGGGGTAGGGTCTGGAATCGCAATCTAGGGGCAAGGAAATCCCCGATTCGACTCCCAGGAGAGGTGACTCCAGTTCAGAAGAGCCAGGGAGACACCATCTGGATAGTGCCTTCTGACAGCCCTGCTCCGGGGGGAGTTGCAGCCACACTGCCGAGTGCAGTCACCCCCACTGCAGCCCAAGGTGTCCTTAATTGGACCTTCTGCCAAGCAGGCTAATGGGAGCCAGCTAAAGCTGTGGCTGTTCAAGCCCCTCCCGCCCCCAGATGTCAAAAGTTGGGAAGGTGTTTGTCTATTACAACGCTTACATCATTTATAGCCGTTTCATTACTTTCTCAAATATCACAGCTCACTTTCTGACCATTTCATCATGATGTCTGGCTTTTAAATAGAATATTCAGCCAAGGTTGAACCTGGGACCAAATATTTTCAGATACTCCAATGTCAAAGCCAACAAGTACCTCTTGGGTGTTGGGGAGGGGAAGGTGGTAGATGCACTCAGCGAAGGCGAGTGTCTGCAAGCAGCTTTTGGTGAAGTGAGGGGCGCGGGTACGGCCGGATGCGCACCTGGCATTTGCAGGTACCAAGGCCTGCATTTACTTGAAGGCCACCTGGAGTCACCTGCAGGGCTAGGCTCACGCCTTAGGAGGAAAGGCTACTTCAAGGATGGAACTCCCACCTGGGAGGCAGTGTGTGACCTACAACGTTGGTCACGAGTGAAGGGAAGGCTGTGGCAGAGTCCTCTTCTGGGAGGGCAGCAGTGCCACACGGGGGATTAGGGAGGAAAATGGCCCAGAACACACACATCTGCAGCAAAAGTCAGCAGACCTCTGATGGAAAGTGGTTGTATGGGCTGAGTTTGAAATTCATCTTAGTCTCCAACACCCCTGCCTGACGGGGCACTCAATTTTGTTGTCTCTGGGGTGTGTTGTGGTGGCGATGAGATAAACAGAAGCGTACGACTCAGTCAAGAAGAGCCAATAAATAGTAGATACAGCGCAGCTGGAATGCTTCCAGGGTGCAGGAGCTCCACAGTCGCATTATTTAAGCGAGAAGGGACATTCAATTAAGAAGAGCTGGGCCCTGTGGTACAGGCAGAGAGAGAGAGAGAGAGAGAGAGAGAGAGAGAGAGAGAGAGAGAGAGAGAGAGACCGACCGACTGACCGACCGGGGTAGAAGTGGGTGGCCATTTTTGTCATGCCATCATCCAACCCCAAGAGTCTCAACTTGCTAAGAGAATCGAACTTATATAATTAGGAGATACATATTTTTCTATACAGTTCCAGAACACCAATTCGCTAATTCATTCTAATCTTTTCTAATGGCAGCGAGTTTTGACCCTGTTGATTTTTACCTTTATCTAATTTTAAACTGGAGTTGGACTCTGCCCACTTCAGGGCAGGGACCCAGTATTTTCTGGTATTATCTTATTAAACATAAAAGATTTCCCCATAGAACAAGCATTATTTCACTCTGATTTTAGCAAAAAGAAACTATACAGTTTAGATAACCTTGCCAATGGCACATGGCGAAAAAACATTAGGGCTGAAATTTATCTCTTTGATTTTAAGAAAAGCTGTAGAAAAAGGTTAGGATGATATTCAAGTCCTGGAAGACTAATGCTGAGAGGGCACGATCAGACTGCACAGATCGCACTGGCCGTGAGGGAGGGAAACGCGTAAGTGGTTCAGCAGCTTCTCATAATGAGTAAGGGGCACTTTCAGGAGGAAGAACAGGAAGCAGTACTTCCGTGTGGGAGGAGAGAGGAACTATGCACACGCAGCTTATCATTCTCACGGGGGAGCAGTGGCTGGAACATATAAATAGATGCAAAAGAGATTTCTCTGCGCCCATAGGTGATAGTTAGCGGAGAAGTGACTGGAAGTAGGTTGGGGGCTGGTGCGAGAGATGTCACTGTGCCTTGCACTAAGCACCCCCCAGCCACGCCCCGGGGCTGCCTTGTACTCATGCCCCAGGGGCTGTGGGCTTCTGGCTTAGGGCAGGGCTAAGAAGGATGGCTGTGTTGCTTTTACTGCTGAAAATAAGACATGTAGGGGACATTAGAGCCAATGTAGTTTTCCTTTACCGTCTCCCTCTTTGAGATGGGTTGAAACCAAACTCAAAGAAAGGTGTTGGTACAAAAGGAAACTATCTTCTACTTTCCTTCAAAGATACTGGATATCAATAATATGCCACCTGTGTGCGTTGGGAAAACAGATACACAACCAGAGAGGAAGTCACCAGTGGTACTGGTCTGTCTTGCTTGTGCATATCGTGAACGCGGAGCCAGAATTTTCCATCACCTCTGGTGCCTTTCTGTATTCCAGCAAGGAGGAGAAAGTCAGACGACGTGAACACAGAAAGACTTTGCCAAGTTCATATCCCACCTAACACACCTGGGCTTAGAGTTAGAACTCAGTGTGGGTTTTCTGAGGTTGGACTATGATGATGATAATTATTATTAATGGCAGCCACTGGTCATAGACTGTACACCAACTCCAAGTACTGTGCTCAGCCTCTGGAGAGAGGATACTCTTTAATCCTGTGCCAGGTCGTTACTATCCCCATCTTACAGGTGAGGAAAGTGAAGCACAGGGTGGTTGAGTTTGTTGACTGTTGTTAAGTCAGTAAGGGGCAGAGCTGAAACCTGAACTCAGGGCAGCCTCCTCTAAAGCCCTAGCCTTTTCTAATATACCACACTGTCACTTGAGAATGTATGTGTTTTGAGCAGAGGAGTAAGAAATACGTAATAAGTACCTTCCATGGCCCAGAAAACACTTTCCTTGGGAACATGAACAAATCAGGATTATCATGAAATCCTCAGTAGGTATTTTAGAATCAAAAGGACAAATAGTCCAAAGGAAAATGGCTTTAACTAGGAAAGAGGCTTTAGGAGCCTCGACTAAAGCCTCTGTGAAATCACGTGAAGTGTGAACAGAAATGGGTCCATGTGTATCCATCCAGAGACCAGCAATACACCTACTTCAACTTGGCCTTTTACCTGCACCTCAGCTCCTGTTGGAAATGCTTAAACAGCACGGAGAGGGGAATGGAAGACGGGACTCTCCAGGTCGCTTGTTAATGAGCATTCTAGATTTTCAGCGAGCTGAAATGAGGTGGTGATGGAGGACACACACTGGACAGATTGCCCCTCCCCCCTGAGCTCTGGCTCCCTGCGACCTGTTCCCACCCCCTGGCTGCTCCTTCAGCCCTACCTTGGCCTTAGTAAGTTTAAGGAGGAAAAAAGAAAAGACAAAAATAGACTTGCAGGTCACACTTTTGCTTTGAAGCCTGGAGCCAAACCTCCCCTCCCTTAATAATTTAACCATTTGATTTCAAGGAGACAGAACCTTTCTTTCTTTCATACCTGCAAACCAAAAAACCCCTTATTCTAATTACGTCCTCTTGGGTGTCAGTCGGCATTCTGAAAACATTGCACCTCCAGTTTCCATTCACAAAGTCGGCAAGGATGTACCTGAGCTTGGGTCGCATCAGCGGGCTTTTGAGTGAGATGATGACAGGGAGTGGAAACTAGTCTCCTTGCGGGACGGGGAATTTTGGCTTGGCTTGGCGGGAGGAGCAGCCCCGTTGCAGCCCAGGGCTACCTCGCTTTGCTGTCTCTGTGAGCTCTATTCATAAATATCCAAATTGTTAGGCAAAGTTGTTGGCAGGAAACCCTCAGTCTACCCTTGGGAAAAAAATGTTTCCTCTTGTCAAGTCTTTGAACCCTAATCCCTTCAAACCCTCCACAGTCAGGACATGTAAACACTGCAGGGGTGATTGCTTTACTAGAACATTTTCTGTCTTCAGAACTTTTGATAGACTCCTTTTTCATTGGCAGTTTGTAGCTGCAGTCTCAGAGGATGGAGGATGCTCCTCATTCCAAGGGAGGAAACTGAGGCACACTGAGGCAAATTAGGGCAAAGTTCAGCAGCTTCAAAAGTAGGAGTTGGTCAGCTCCTGTCTTATCACAACACCTGACCCTTTCTTCTTTTGAGATTCACATTGATGACTTTGGGTTGCTCATAGATAAAAGCCCTTCCGTCAGATTGTTTCCAAAGGAAATACACTGAGGTGTTCTGGGATGGGGTTATGAGTTATTTTTCTCTTTTATAATTTTTTGAGTTTCCTAAAATGTGCATTTGAGAGTTTGACAACAATATTTTTAAGCTTAAAACTTCACAATGTTATAAGCACAGAGTTTACTCAATTTTTATTTTTGTGTGTTATAAATAGAAGTGTAGTGTTGTCAAAGAATAAGGTAAACCTGTCCATTCTCCATCCTGGAGGGCTTGGGTCAGCGTCAGCCCTCTCAGGAGGAGGTGACCGTCTTTTGGGGCAGGTAATGGCCTGTCTTCACTCTGAGTGCTCATGGGATTGATGTAACTAAGCCTAGGGGAGCAAAGGCAGCTGCTTCGATGGTCTCAGCACAAAGCAAAAAATAAAGCAGCCAGGGCCCAGCTGTTCTGAATAAAATGACACAGCTGATGTGAATCTGCTGGGTTCTCTAACCCCTTGGGACAGAAATCAGCAAGGCAGGGCAGCACAGGACAATGAGAACTTCACGCCTTTTGCTTCAGGACATAGGTGCTCTAGCCTTCTGGGAATTGTTATGAGTTTGTATTTCCTCAGCTACAAAACCTCAGATCAATAACTCTGGGGCAAAATATATGGTCAGCACCCTGGCTCAGAGCATCTTGGAAATACCTCCTTAACATCAGCACGGGGGTTGGAGGACTCTCAGGCCCGTTGGCTTGGCAGGCACTGTGTTATACACAGACACTTTTTATGACAGCCCCTCCAGGGGTTTTATAATCTGTTATTTAAAAAGCAACACAAATTCATGGTAGAAATTTCAGAAAAATCCAAAAGTCCTAATAAATCTGCTTGCTCCCTGAGATGTAACAACTGCTTTAAGACATTATTTTACAAATGCTTATTTTTTCTAGTAGTTTTTTCTTTTGTCTTTCACATAGAGACCTAAGTCATTTGACTACTTTTCTCTCAAAGTGATTTAAAAGATAGGCACTCTCGTTTTACTCTATTGATGGTTACCTTAGTTAATGAATGAATTATAGAGACAGAGTCTCACTCTGTAGTCCAGCTGGTCCTGAATTGACCACGGAGCCCAGGCTGGCCTTGAACTCAGAGCAATCCTGCCCAGCTTAAAAATATATTATTCTCTATTGATGTCAATAAAATCTGATGATCCCTCAGAATAAGTAATCAGCATACTTTTAGCTCCTCTTTTCTCTTGTCCCCAGTTACCAGTTTTATGATTATAATCTCATTTCCTATCCCTACTACATTGTTCTTTGATGTAACTTCTATTTTAATAATTTTTGGAATCTCTGTTCCCACAACCAGATGGGCTTTGGCTCACTGCGGCCGAGGGCTCTGTGTCTGTCACACGCAGCCACTTGTAGGCTGCCATCTAAAATGGCACATTATCGCCTGAGTGCACTCTCACAGGTTTCCCATTTGGGTTTTTTCTTATCTTGCTGCAGTTTTTACTTAGCGGAAGAGGATCGTCAATGGTCTTTTCCAAAAGGGACATGTGAGAGATATGGATGTACATAAAAACATCATGTGCCTGAGTGCCTCTCATCCACGCCCATGGCTTTCCATATGAACAGTAACTCGGCTCACAGACCGCAGGGCCTGCAGGTCTCCCACCAGAGCTGACCTGTGCCTTGTAGTTGATAAACTGAAGGTGGATTTACTAGTTTTCTTTGTAACTGACTTGTTTTTATTTTCATCTTGATGCTTATAAGGCTTTTTCTTTGTAATGAAAACTAGTTAAAATTAGATTGAAGTTCATGCTTTCGGCTTAAGGACAAGTCTTTTTTTTTTAGCTTAAGAAAGGTATTTTTTAGTTACATCTTTGACTGTCAATCTTAGTTGTTTTCTTTAGCAATTATCGATATGCTGGATCTCCTACTTCTGTTTTTCAGACATCTTTTTTTTTTCCTTATGAGTATTTTTGTCTTGGTTTCCTTTGGAGTTCTGGAGCAATTTTCCAGTTTATTTTTTAAAATTCTGTTCGTCTGATTCACTGTAATATCCAGTCTGCTGCTTATTGTAGATTCGAAGCTGGTCCCCGTATTTTTCCCCATTGCCTTGCAGCCGTTTCTCACGTGTTTCATACATGCAATGTCAGCTTTCATCTTGAAGACATCAGTTAGGGATGATGTGACATCTCTACTAAGGAGACATTGAAATTCCTCAAGAATAGTCTTTTGAAATGAATCTTTTCACATGGCAAGCAATTTCTTGCATCATCTTTGCACAGAAAGTTCTACTTTGTCTAGTGTTACTGGGAGCTAAGGTGGGCTCCTCGGAGACTATGTGGCCTTGTTCAATATTGTATGCCCAGAGAAAAACAGAAGAGAAAAAGTTTTAGGGCCTTCACATAGCTAAGAAATCTCTTTAGTAAGGGCTGGAGTAAACGTGTAAAGAGTTTCACGTTTGGGCCATTTTGTCTTTTCTCCCTGTGTGTGTCAGGCATCTGTGCTAAGTATGACATCCAACTGAGCTCAGCCCTAACTGTTGCTCTGTGCCCTTTCTTGAGGTGTTGCTAGGACACAGAAGGTCTGCCCACAGCCTCATACCGTCCCTTTTGAGGTTGGGCAACTGGTGTGACTACTCATGACCGGTCCCTTTTTCCCGAAGTGCTTACTGGACTCAGGTAGGATGGCTCTTCTCAGCACATTCACTGGCAAATATTCTACAGAGTTTCTAGTACTGGTGTAAGTTTAGAAATAGTTTCATGTTTCGTGGGTCACCCATTTCAACAAGTGCCCAACAAATAGCAGTTTAAAGAAAGGAGTGAAAGTTCTAGTCTTCTTTCCTTTCTCCTGGAAGCTCTTCTAGACATTTTCTGCCTTATTTGCCCACGGGGTAGCTGATATAACGGGGACTCAGCATTCCAGTGACCACCAAGATTTCCCTAGGAAGATATTTGAAAAATGAGCGCATTCTCAGTTCTCCTGGTGGGAATCTCTAGCAAAGTGTCAACATGAACTCTTGCTCAGAGGGTAGTTTCCATGGTCTGTGCGGTCAGAACCTTCCTGGCCTAGTATCCCCCAGACTTGCAACTCTATACCTTCTAAACAGCACCCCAGGATTCCCAGCGAGCACTACTCAGCGCCAGTCTTCCTGCCTGTCCCGTGATCTAAGGCTCTGCCTCCTATAAAATCTGCGAAATTGTGATTTAACAGACTTTTCTCTTTTGCCCCAGGCTAAGTGCAAACCAGTCACCTCAGAACTTTGTTCTTAATGAAGTAAGTGTTAGGGGATTCTAGTAACGCCAGGATTCTTCTACCTCTTACTAGTTCCTGCAAGTTATATTGGTTCAGGAAGACCTCATATTTCAATGAAAAATTTCTTTTCCCTTCCTTAATCCAGAAGTAAAACATTACAGAGTGGGAGGTACTTACATGAAACATTCCAGACAAAAGGCCCAAATGGTAGACATAGGGCCCTTGGAAGAGATGCTCTAGTATGCAGGGCTTGACTGACCCCAATGTAGCTTACTGTTTCTGGGACAGCTTATCTATAGGAGGTCTTTCCTCACACCAGGATGATAACATTGCCTTCCTGGAGCATCTGTCTGATGGTTTGCATATTGTCCTTGGAGGCCACACAGAATAAATTTTCCTCTTTTATATACCCATCCTTTTATATAGAAACTTTTACACAGACTTCTGATAGGGATTTCTCCAAGCGTGTGTGGTCTTAAATTCCCTTTGAGAGCCAGAGCTCCAAAGATGGAGCCCAGTGATCCTGCCTCCTGGTACTTACAGCCTTGCACTTTCTCTTCCCTCTCTCCTGCTCCCTCTCCCTTTCTCTTTCCTTTTCCTCTCTAGTATCACTCATTCCTGAGGGAAGCCATTCACCAGAGCAGCAGGAGCCTCAATGCAAAGGTCCATATGATAAGATCAGGGCCATGTGAGTGAGCCATTCTCCAGCCTGATCAGCTGCTCAGAGGACAGTGCAGCTCCAGCTGACCTCACAATAAGAACCTTGATGACAGACTCTGAGCCAGAATCTTCCACTTAAGCTACTTCTGAATCCCTTGAGCCTGTGTCAGATAACAAATAACAGGTAACTAATGTCAGGATTTAAGAGCTAAATTTTGGGCTTCTCTGTTACACAGCAATAAATACTGAGTTCCAACAAATGTTATTTAAGGGAGAAAGCTTCTAAAGGTTTACTTCGAGACAATCTGATTACTTTCAAGTGCTCTTTTTATGTATTTTTTATTTTCTGAGACAGAGTCTTGCTCTGTAGTCCAGGCCGGTCCTGAACTCACTATGAAGCCCAGGCTGTCCTCCAACTCATGACAATCCATCTGCCTCAGCCTCCCAAGTGCTTGGATTACAGGTGTGCACCATCATGCCTACTTTATGTGGTGCTGGGGAATTGAACCCAAGGCCTTGCGCTTGCTAGGTAAGTGCTCATACCGCTGAGCTGCACTCCCAGCTCTTAAGTGCTCCTTTAAAAATAGTCCACTACACAGTAACAGTGACAGTAACAATAATAGCAGCAGCAACAGATACACCTACCAAATACCTGATGTGTTGGCTTCTATGCTGAGAGTTTTACACATACCATCTAGGTTAGTTTTCATAAAAGCTTGGTGGCATAGGTTTGATTATTCTACCTGTTTTACAGAGACAAATGGTACAAATTTGGAGAGGTTTTGAGCCTTGCCCAAAGGCATACCTGTAGCTAGAAGCACTAGAGAGGAAAACCCAGAAACAGACATGTGATCCCCGAGCCTTGCTTTACACGTCTAGGTTGTGAGACACGGTGTCCAGGAAGACCACTTCTACAACATGATCTCCTCACCAATATGACTTAAATCTCAATCAGCTGTGCTAGCAGTGCAGGACTGCTGCCGCACGAACATAAGCCTGAGGCCGACTAAGGCCTGTAGCGTTTTCTCCACAAAACCAGCCATCAAACCTGAACTCACATCCTTCCTAATTAAATCATTGCTCTTAACGACTGTGAAATACATCACTGTTCAGTTTAATCCAACTGGCTGGATTTGATCCATCAGTCTATTACAATATAACCTTTTTTCCCCCTCTTGTGGGTCCTTATTCTACCACCCCACACTAGCTATTTGCCTGTGACTTCCTTTAATATTTTCAGAGCATTTTCACCAGGAGAGGAAAGAATCCTGCTGGCACATGCTAACAGCCCCGTCCAGGCATCACCAGATGTTTTGTGAGGATGTCTTGGTTGAAAACTTCTGCTTTCCCCAAAAGCTCATAGGTGTTGGGGATGCCCAGGGAGCCATTCACTTAAGCAGGTCACTGTCATTGATCCACCTCATCAGTTAGTCAACCGCAAACTCTCTTCACTCATATTTCTCCACTTCAGCCAGCCAGATGCTTTTGTTTTGTTATATTCCTTGCTGACATCACGTTGCATTAGCGTGACAGCGTCGCCCTGGCAGTGGTGCCCTCGGCCATCCTCCCATGCTAGAAAAAGAGGCTAGTGAGCTGTGACTGGTTTTAGGTGCATTCATTCAAGGGCCCAGCTTTTCACCCTCTTATTACAGGAACGTGATCGAGAGTTTTATCACAGATCTTCTAAAGCATTTCAGGCATTTTTTCATACTTAAAATCAGAAACATATTTGACTTTTTCTATTACCAGAGCAACATTTGTTACTATTTTTTTAAAAATCGTCAACAAGAATGGAATAATTATTCCTGCACGTTTCTTCAGTATAGTGAGGTGTGATTCATCTGCAGTCTCATTAAATAAATTCGTTTGTGGCATCATGTGGGTCTTTCCCACAATCTGTGATCAGCCTTCTATTTATTTACTATGTTTTATCCTTTGTCTCGGCAGAAAATCTGAAAGGAAAGTCATAGTCAGTAGGCGCCTTTGCCTTACACTGCCTTCCGCTTGTCCCAGGGAATGGATTTATTTCGGTCCCCCCCCCCCCTTTTTTTTAGCCTGAGTCCGTAATACAGTTTAAAAAGCCCTTCGCGTGTGTGAGGCCAGTAGGCAGGTGGGAACGCCTCAGTTTCTTCTGTTCTCAAACACGGGCCAGAGTGCCACCTGCCACCTAGGAGGCACCAGTGTGCTTATTTGCTCAGTCAGTGCCTTCCTCTCTGCTCTTTGTCACTTCTCAGAACATGTTCTTCTTTTGATCTCTGTATAAATTATGACGTGGTGCACCAGAAAATTCCTTCTGCAAATGCTCCTGGGATCATTAAGTGCCCTTCCCATTTGATTTTCTCTTACGTCCTCTGACTAGAAACTCAGAGCCACTACGAGCCTCCCCACCTCTCCAGGCATGCTCACTTTTAGATCCCTCCTTACAGATCATGTCTGCTTTTTCTGTGAGCTTTTGGAGACCCTACTTTTCTGAATCTGAATCAGGTCTAGTGTTTCCTTCTTACACTGCTATAAGCTTGAGCACTGCACATGTAGATGCCAGCTTCTGGATTGGGGCTATCTTCAAAGAGGGCAGGTGTTCCTATTGTCTCTTCTACCATCTGAGTAATACCACAGCCACCAGGTAGGTAAATAATTTTCCAGGTGTTCAAGGCATGGCATGCTGAGATTTCTGGAAAAATGTACTGAACTCAAGTTTGCTGTCTAAATACATAAAATCCTTAGGACTACTTTGTAACAGGGTCCACACAGTATTAACCACTTGGATAAACCATCTACAGCTGACCCATGGTGGTGCTATGTTTTGATACTTCCTTTTCATTTTAAGCCAAATGTCCACTGTTGTCTGTTGAGCACCTATGTTGATGTGGGGCTGCCCAGCAAACACTTCTCTACTTCTTCGCAGCACCTAGATCTTTCCGGCACCGCCTCCTCCTTCACAGGGTCACACTGGCTTCCTGCCACTAGCTGATGTCCTACCTGCCTCATGTTCTCTCTCCCTAGGAGATGTGTCTTGGGAAGAGAGAAAAAAGGTAACGTAGACAGAGCGAATTACGAGTGTGTCCTGCTGAGCAGTTTCTGTTCGGAGATGGATTCTGTAACTTGGCTCCCTGGAACTAGCTGGGTTACTCTTTATTTCCGAGTGCAATTCTCCAGCTTTCCTTCCTGAAGATTCTCTGGGTTTCCAGTGGCCAAAGAATAAGGCTGCTTTGTTCATGTCCATAGGGAACAGGGCAACCAGAGAAGCCTAGGTTGATGTTCGCAGAGCCAGGAACAGGCCTCCAGACAGTGCAGTGCTATTTCTTCTCACCAGTTCTCCAGTGCTCACAGGATCGTGGAACCACTGGCGCAGCTTGCAAGGACCATTCCTCTACTCTCTTGGTTTCTAACACATTTCCTTAGCAAGCTCATCAGCTGGTTTAAAACTGTAAGTTTTTCTTCTTCACTGAATTCTTAGTCTAGAGTTACCGAGGTCTCAAGTGCCTGCATTTTCTTCCATAGCTTGAGTTCACTCATGGCCTCTTGAATGTCTTATAGAATTCAAAAAGTAAATTGAGTCTAACTGAGGACTGATGAAGGCCGGCTTAGTTGTTTTTGTTTAGAGACCGGGCCTTGTTAAGTTGCCCAGGCTGGGCTTGAACTTGCGATCTTCCTACCCAGGCCTGCCAGAGGGCTGGGATTGTAGGCCTGTCCTGCTGGGCCCCACTGCTGCTTATAGTTGCCACACTCTCTGACATCAGCATTACAGTTTTGGGTCTTTATCTTTTCTCCCTCAAAATGCTGTTTAAGGACATATCCATCAGCTTGGTTGTTATCCTTTTTTTTTTTTTTTTTTTTTTTTTGCAAATTATATACTTCCTTATATGTCATTCTATAGTCCATTACCTGCTGGAATCATTATAGACTGACCATATGTACATATTATGTTTACAACTCCAGTTTGGTAGCACTATATTGACCATTGTCTTTCATATAGACAGTGAAGAAAGACCTATTGATTAGTTACAACGGGGCAACACTGTACTACTTAGCAGGAAGTCACAATGCCAGTCACTTTTAGAATTAAAGACTTAGGCTTACCTATATTCACAGGTGTCAAGGTGGTAGCATTTGAAGGGCAGAATTTCACATAGCAAATACCTTAATGCGTCCTAGAGTGTCAAGAAGTCACTACTTTGCAGTACTGGCTGGAGTGAATCTTTCCTACACATACGCTATGAGATGCTTTCCGCCCATGAAGAAGGTCTAGATTTTGCCTATAGCCACAGAAGCAAAAATGCCCTCTGTGGACCTATATGGTGAAACAGTGAACATTTTGATGTATTTGATAGTGGCCTGGAAGGGGACGAAGGCTCAGAAAACAAAGGCAGGGTGTTGTGTCTCCTGATCCTTGTCTGCATACCTGTAGGCAGATGTACCCCTCTTGGTGGAACAAGACCCCAACCCAGCCACCTAAGTTGGCTCTCAAAAATACCTAAGAAATTCTTGCATTCTTGTAACTGAACCTCTTTGTCTTCATTTATTTGTTTTTAATAACTTCTGAAATTGCAAAAGTCACCTATGTTCAAAGCAGAAAACTTGAAAGAACAGAAAGGACCCCCCTCCCCCAAAGGGAAGAATCCATATCACCTGGAAGCTCACCTTTCATAGATAGCTGCTGTTAACACTTTGGAATAGAACTTCTGGCTTTATTCTGTGCCCAATGGAGAATGAAATGACACTATCACACACATTTCCCCAACTCAGTAAGTAATCCTCGATAGCTGGTTCTCCCCATCTCCTCGTGGCAGGTATTGGGAAAGCTTCCCACTGTCTCACTATTACTATATATGGAACCAAGCATCTGTCTACACAGGTCTTTGTTCATACATATTTATGATTATTTTCCTGGGAGTGGAATTAGTGTGACAAATGAATACTTATTTCTGAGACTTCTGAGACATATTGTCAGGCGGCATTCCAGCACATTTGTAATAATTTACACTCCCCTGAGGAAGATGTGTGTTTCTTCATACTTCTTCCAACACTGAATGTTAACTTTCATTTCCCTCTTTGCCAATTTCATGGAGGTACATGAGGCTGTTATATTAATATCATTTTCTTAATTGTGATGTAGAATTTTTTTCATATGATTATTAGCATTTGCATTTCAGCTTTGGTTAATTAGCTGTTTATATAGTTTGTCTACTTTTCTGTGAATCTGTTCTTTATTTGTAAATAATCTTTAACGTATTAAGAATAATAACTCTACATCCTGTTATGTATGCTTGCAAATAATTTGTGGCTGTGTCTTCATTTTGTTTATGGGGAAGTTACCATGACCTTATAATTAGAGGCCTTTGCTTCCTTAAGATTATATAAATACTTATGTTTCTTCCACTATTTGATTGCTTATAATTAATTCTAAATCATCTATAATTTCAGCATATAATATATACTTTATTATTTTCTACAGAGCCAATCACTGATCTCACACTATTTAGTGACTAGTTCATCATTTTTTAATTGATACAGAGTACTACTGCAATTATAAAGTACTTAATCTCTTTCTTCCAGTTAGGTCCACAAAGATTCTGTTATCCGCACCAGTACAAAACCATCTATTTATTGTAACCTTGGAATGTGACTTAATATCTGACTCTTCAAACTCGTTCACTTCTCCCCTTGAAATAGTTTGAGTAACTATAACAGATAGACTTTATTATCATTTTAAGTTCTCTTCCCACTTCCAAACTTTCAGGAACTGACATGAAAACCGCAGAGGTAACTGCCTCATTTGTACAGTACAGCATTTTCCTGATCTTGACTGTGTAATGCTTCTCCACTTCATCACAGCTCTGTTGTACATCTACCGTGAAGGCCCATGGGAATCCTGTGCACAACCACCATCACTAGATTTATCATTTCTCCCTAGTGCCCTTGGCTTCTTGTTAACACTCCCTGAGAGAATCCGAAGGGGACCCCAGCTCCATGGACTGTTGTAATACTGTGCACCAGAGGCTGGAAGGGTGTACCAGGGCCGGAAGGACGGCAGCACAGAGGTTTGGTCCCACAGGTGGCTCCATTGCACCTACTCCTGGTGATTTTGGCCAGATCATTCCCTTCCCTGAGTCTGTTTACTTCTGTATAAAATAGGGGATTTGGTCTATACAGTCAAAGTTCTTTTCACATGAAAATTCTGATTCTATTAAAAAAAAAAGATGGTGGTTGGGACAGTACATTGAGGAGGATGAAGCCAACAGAAACTGAGATGGTGCATCTATTACGGAATAGAGGAATGCTGAGGTGCAGAAGGATCAGAGAATCGTGTGGTTAGTTTAGTCTGAAAGAAAGTGGAGTCAGTGAGGTGGAGTGTGAGGTCCTGCAGGGCACAGCTCATGGTGGAATCAGGTTCCCCGTGCCGAGTGCATGTATGCAGCCGAGAAGAGCTAGAGGTGGTGGATTAGATCTGAGGGGACGGGAGAGCACGGACCACAACAGACGCTTGGCCAGAGAGTAGCTATGCAGGACACAGAATGAAGCAGGTTTTCCTCGTCTGTTTCTTTAGCAACATCTTGAGTGGCACCTGTATAGAATCCACCCACACAAAACAGAGTGAATGTCTAGTCAAGATAAGCCCTTTCCTTGGTCCAAAAGATGATCAAATAATCAAAGAAAAGTAATTTAGGGTCTTGTTCTTGACTTAGACTTTTCTAGGAGTTGAGAAGGCACAGAAGCACAGAGCAAGATAATCTTTGCCCACACGATGGACAGGACAAGAGACCTATGAAGGGCCAGACATAGGAGGCACAGGCGAGAGTGGTTCCTTCACTCCGGTGCCAGAGTGCGACTTGGGCAGGCTGGGCACCTGGTGCTATGCCAGGGAGGCGGTGTGTTTGGATGCTTAGTGCCGCCTGCCTGCTTCCTGGGCGAAGGGGCCTGGCTCCAAGGCCTTGCTCCACGGCCAGGGCCGAGGCAGCCTCAGCAGGTGAGCACCTTCTCCCACCAGCTGTTCGAGAGAGGTGGGTGTTGGAATGCTGCTCCGAGGCACCCTGGCCTCGCTCAACCTGGCGTTTCACACGCCCATTCCTTAACCTCATTCTCTGCCCATTTCATTCCTCTTCCCACGCAGTGTTTATGAAAATCTCTCCTCCCCACCAGATGAGGCACGAGACCTGGGCTCCTGGGCTCCTGGGAATGTTCCCACATCCAGGAACCACCAGGCAGAGAACCACTGGGTGGCCACCCTATATACCACCCACTCAGAGTAGAAGGACTCTGTCCTCTGCTTAGGAGCCACAGATGTTTTGGGGACCAGAAAGCCACCCGGCCACATCTGAGAAAAAGCTGGGTTTGCTTTGGGCTTACAGATAGAAACAACAAAAACACCTGATAGGAAAAGGAAGATGAAGGCTCCTGTGGCTTTGCTCTGTGTTGACAAAGCAGGGACAGCAATCAAGAGACAAGCAAGGACCTGTGTGGCATTTTATAATCACCGTGTCTACAATGCAGTAGTGCCTAGCTACGTGTTTTCTTCTATAGTGTAAGATCCTGCTGTTCAAAATGTGGCCGTGGGACAAGCAGACTTGGTGCTGCTCAGGAGTTCATTATTAATGCGGAACATCAGCCCCCCCCCTCCCCCACAGCTGCTGGACTAATCTGCGCTTTCCCCAGCCTCCACAGAGCGCTGTGCCCGCCACACGGAGACACTGCTTCTCAATCTGGGCCACACATTGGAATCACCTTGGAAAAGTACCGGTGCCTGGGTCCACCCCCATACTCAAAGATAATGATTTAATTGTTCTGAGGTGCAGCCAGGATAATGGGATTAAAAAAAAAAATACCTCCCTGGGTGAGTCTTAATAGCAGCTGAGTTTGGGAAGCACTGGCCAAGGATAGTATAAATGGATTAAAAGGGGAAAAAATTCAAGAATTGAGAAATTCCTTCCCTGACTCTATATGGACTTATAGAAAGATTTGTGAACAACGACTGCAGTGTGTCCTGAGAGCAAGTTGATCACACAGCCACCGATTCGCTGTCGATGCCCTATAGGGTCAATTACAGGGTCAGTAAGTGATAGACTACCAAGAGAAAATGGGAAACATTCGATGGCGCCTGCTCTTCGGTGGAGGAGGAAGATAGTACTTCCTTTCTCTCCTATCCTCTTCCTGCTTTGCAACGAACGGATAGTAATTTTCCTCACAGAACAGTTTTCAGATGCGGCAACATGGGACCGGTTCTGTGCTTTGGCTTTCCCAGCACAATTTATTTTTGCATCGCAAATTTCCAACTGATAATGCGCTTTGCAGCAGGGTTACCTAAGTGTAGTGGAAGCGCTCGTGCTTGCTTGGGAACACAGCTTTCTTTCACTCACACGTTCCTTTAATGTAGTTGGACATCAATCTTTCTAGCTTAGAAAGGAGGTTTTATTTCACTGCCAGGGGACAGGACTTCCAAAAAACACAAATGTCTTTCAGCATCATGGTGAGTAAATAATCAAGGGCCCATGAATTGGTCTCTCTACTTCCTGCCTTATTTTTCTTTCAATTCATAGGTAAGCTATGAAAGGCCATGTGCACTCAGGTCCAGCCACCTAGGCAGGACATCAGCCCCAAATTCGGCTTACCGTGTCTCCCGAGCCTTGCTTCTAGAGTCTGCCAACAGAAAACAACATGCACGCATGTCTGTGGACCAGTTAGTGCCTTTCCTTTGAATTCAAGCCATTCACAAAATTGACTCAGGAAAACATAGTAACTCCTGTTTCAAGTTTCCCCAGTCATACTGTGTTTTATATATAATGTGACCACATATGGTGAGAACTGAGAGCAGAAAACCTGTCAGTATTCTGTATTCTGTGCTCAGGAGCACCCACCCACCTTTAACTCCTGCGGGGACAGACCATGGCCCCAGCAGACAGCCTGCAACTTTACTGCAAATGGGGCTGAGGACAAAGACCTGACCCTCAGGATGGTGCTTCTCTCTGGCCATTCAGCAGCCAGGTCTGCAGTGTCAGGAATGGGTCAGAATGGAGTTCCCAGGACAAACCCATGATGAGACTGGGTAATAGTGAGGTCTTCAGAGGTTGGCTAGTGCAGTGTTTTCAGTTCAGTAGAGGGCAGGGGACCAACAACCCTGGAGACCCAAAACGAACTTTCCAGCTTGGCAGGATCCAGGAGAAGCACCCTACGCACAAAGCAACAAAATCTCCTTTACTCAAGACGGCCCCACCAAAGCCCCCACATCTGCTTAGACTGTAAGCTGGGCTATAGAAAAATCTGCTCCTTCCCTTCATCTTCTTGAAAATTCCAAAACAAGGAAAGTGTGTACTGTGACAAGCCTCCCTCTTACATGGTCTGCCACCGGCCAGGCCCTTTCCCTGGAGACAGTGGTATAAAGGATTTCACCATGTGACAACTGGCACTGCCTTCCTGGCTGGAAAGGCTCCCATGTAGCCCTGCAAAACTGTCACAGAT
Source organism: Ctenodactylus gundi (assembly GCA_004027205.1). NCBI lineage: Eukaryota > Metazoa > Chordata > Mammalia > Rodentia > Ctenodactylidae > Ctenodactylus > Ctenodactylus gundi. The sequence goes on from PVKB01001607.1 coordinate 174,911, forward strand.
TTGTCAAATTTCTATACTCGCCCCTTGGGAAGTCCCAGGGTACCACTCCACACGGAGTGCGTGAAATCCCCGCAAATGAGCTTACACACTTCCAGTGTCTTACAGGTGGAACCAACTTTTATATAATCCCCTCCCCACAAAATTAACTTTTTTTTTCTGAAAAGCTTGAAAAATGCTGCAAAGAAGAAAACCATGAGCCAGCTGAGCCTTCCTTTCACATGGTCTTAGGCTCAGGTGAGTGTGGCCTCAACTTCAGAGATCAAGTGGGATGGGGAAAGGAGGCGAGACCACAGACAAAGCCTTGGGCCCCAACACACCAAGAGTTTGGGGAGAGGAAGCAAAGAGTGAGCTTGAGCCACATCGCAGTCCTACAATCACACCTCAACAGATGTTCGACCCCAGCACTGCCCTTTTCCACGCCTGGTCAAGGTGGGGCTGACGCGGGAGGGCTCTACAGCAGGAAGTAGTGGGCTGTGTTGGATCAAGGTCAGTGGAGGATGGCCCTTGTACCTTCTTAGCTGGACTGTGCATCCCTTCAGGATGGGTGTGGCCAAGGTAAGTGGCTGTTATATGTCAGCTGTCACCCCATTTCTCATGTCACCAGACAAATAGTATTTTCCCATTTCACATACAAGGAAACAGAATCAGAGAGGTCACATGAGTTGTCTAAGGTGGTTCTGTTGGTTGACAGCAGGACAAGGACAAGGATCTGGAGCTGTCTGGTTAGTGAGTCCCAGACCCCTGCCCCCTCTTTCTCTTACTATTCAGGACTTGTTCAGCTTGATGTGTTTTTGATACTCCTTTTGAGTGCTGAACTGAATTGGGATAAATTAGGGGTTTCCCAAGTTTCTACCTTTAGCTTCAAAGCCCAGGTCCCATTCCACAACCTTTCTACACACTGGGATAACAAGATATATCGGCGCCCCGCTTTGCATGGTTCTCAGTTGCTGATTGTGCTGCAGAGGAGCTCTGGAAAACAAAAGTATCTTTCATGGTAAAACAACTGCTGAAAACAACTTTGCCTCTGGTGTGAAAGCTAAATACTGTAGCGATTTGTTCCCAATGGTTATAAGACTGATTCATTCTCATTTGTAATTGTAGCTCTATTCCTTACAAGCACAAACACAAATTTGAAAATTATATGTACATATTTTCTTCATATCTGTAAACTCAATGAATACTGATTAGGGCTCTTATGTTCATGTGTAGATGAAATTATATGATAAAACCTTAAGATAGTCATGTACCAAGTTATTGAATATATCCTATACTCTGGTATTGAGTGATGACTCAGTTCAGTTTCTTTCAGCAGCATTTCCTGTGGCTTTCCATGAGCCAAAGACAAGTCTCAGGTCTATTCTTATTTCCGGCCAGGAGCCTGTAGACATCTGGGCCATTGCATGACCCCCAGAGCCTCAAACTACTTATTCTGTATATGTAAGTTTTGCAGGGATTTGGAATAGGAGTCTGAGTAGAAAGCCTCTTCTAGGAAATATTTCTAGAATGTTCTAAGACCACCATGGAAAACTGAGGCCTGCATGCCCAGTTCCAGGTACACCTTGACAGCCGTAGTTCTGATGGCTTCTAATCTCCGTGTACAACATCATTTGCCTCTGCAGCACTCACAGAAATGTTTCAGGATCCTCCGTATAAGGACACACCACTCACCTAGGCACACACCCCGAAAAGGAAAATGCTAACAATAGCATAGCCAGCTTCCAAAACAAACAAGCTAGAATCTACTCACCAGCCCTGCCCATACTTATCAGTGTCATAGCAATAAGGTATCTAATGATGGTAAACAGATGCTTAAGGAGGAACAGAACCTCAGAGCAAGGAGGGAACCTCAGGGATGAGGAAAATGAGATCCAGAGTGGTGATTTCTTCAGGCTGGGACTAGAATACAGGTCTCTGGACTCATCAGGACCAACGAATGGAAACTATGGCTCCAGTTTGATTTGCTAAGCTATTCCAAATGTATTCATTTCCTGTCCCTGCTATAACAGATTACAACAAAGCTGGAGACCTGAGACTACTGTGTTATCTTACAGTTCGGAGATTGGAAGTCTGAAACAAGTCTAAAGGGGCTGGAATCAGCGTGTTATTGCTATCAGGTGGGGCTCCATCTGGAGGCTGGAGGAAGACCCTGCTCTTTGCCTACTCTGGTTTCTGGAGGTTGCCTGAACTCCTCAGCTTGGGCAGCATCTCTGCTTCCCTCATCATGTTTCCTACGGGATGTTGACCCTCTTGCCTTGTCATAAGGGTCCTTGTGATGACAATGGACTCAGTCATCCAGGGTAATCTTGTTTCCAAAGTTCTTAATTTAATCATACCCCTCAAGTCCCTTTTGCTGCGTGAGGCAACATATTCACAGTTTCTAGGAATTAAGGAGGTAAACATCTTTGGGAGACCATTATTCAGCCTACCACAACAAGTAAAATGAATTTTTCTCTGTTGCCTATCAAAGATACTCTCCAGCTTCTCCCTAAAGAGCAACACTGGGTGGGTAAAGCAGTCAGAAGAGGGAATGATGCTTTCTGCTTGGTTGGTCATCATCATGACCCACAGCCCAACAGAAGTCAGAAATTCAAGCATATGCCCATTTCCAGACGTTCTACACAAAACTAAGTAGGCGTGATGGCAAGCTTCCTTCAACCTTAAGCCAGGGACCTGAGCACAAAATGTTCCCCGAGGTCGGCTGACATCTACCCAGGTGCAGCTCACCCATTCCAAGACAAGGCTCAACCTTCCTAGCGCCGCTTGTCATGTCAGTGCGTGGAGTTTCCTTGTTAAGTGTCTTGCTGTGACGAGCATCATCACAGCCAAGTCTTCACAAAAATACACCCATGCTTATTTCCTTAGGATGAATTCTTTGAAGTGGTATTTCTGGGCCAACAGGTAAGCAGGGCTGATGTTACTATCTTGTGATAGCCATTACACATCATAAAGAGTCATAATAATTTATACACTCAGCAACCTGAGTCTCCAACCTTATGTGCTCTGTATACTGACTTGTTTTTATCTTCATAAATTTGATTGGTGAAATAATATCTTACATTAATTTGTGTTGCTTGATGACGAGTAAGGTTGGACATCTTTTCTCTACTTACTGGCCCCGTGTAGTTATTTTTTTATGACTTACCTACTCACACAAATTTTGTTGATTTCCCTACTCACAAATTTTGTTGATTTCATTAGTGGTGAGTTAAAATATTGTTCTTAGTTTCTAAGAATACTTTTAATATTAAGAATATAAATCCTCTTTAGGATTCAAATATGGCCTGTGAATTTTCTTTTAATAATTTTATAGTGTTTTATGACATCCAGAAATTTATAATCTAAATTATCTATTTTCCATCCTATTTTGCTCTGATAATGTTCTGATTAGTTTTCCTTCGTGGTAAGTTACATAAATACTGACATTTTCTTAGAGAACTTTATACATCCATTTTAAGGTATTTCAAAGAACTAGAACTTATTTTGAAATATGACTAACTTTTCAGATCTAAATTTGTTTTGAAATGTTTAGTTTGGCATCTCTGAATTGTTTGTGACATGATCCACTCTGTCCCTATGGATGTAAAATGTCACTTCCATTGCACATCAACTTATTATATGTCCCTGGGTCTCTTCTGGAGGTTTCCATGCTGGATCCTGAATGTGTCTTTTCTTGTGCCAGTGTCAAGTATTTTAACTACGTCCATTGTGTAATGTCTACTGTCATTGGATAGTATGAATCGCTCCACGTTTTTAATCAACACTTTGCTGCGTCTTATTCTTAAGTGAACTTTAGAATCATTTAGTTAAGTTCCTTCTCACTTATCTTGATCCTGTCAAAAGAATTGCCAGCACTGCCTTAGCCTTTGAACGTAAAAACGAGAAGAACAATTTTATAATATTGTCTTTTCCCACGGAGGCACAGGTCTCTTGAATAGTCAAGAAAATTACCTTAAAAGGAAAGATCTGTGGTATTCTTCTGAACACATCTTTCAAATGCAGTTCCTAGATAGTTTATATTTGGGTCTGTATTTCAATACCATTGGAAGGTAATCTTTGCCAGTATATTTTTCATTATTATTGTTATTTGGAAGATCTTTGACATGTAATATCTTAAGAGTACTGGTAAATATAAACACAGTGTGCTACAGCACAACACTAGGACCTTTTTATGTTGCATATCTAGAATTTCATGACCCTTATATGGCAATTATATGTTTCCCCACACATCTACTATATTTGTCGTCAGCTATTGTTTGTAGGAAAATTACTGAACATTTTCTCATTTGTGCCTGACTGGATATTCTTAGTATTTCTCACAGGCCTTCTGGGGTGTATGTACTTATCGCTGGCATATAATTGTATAATTTACAAACACAGTGTATAGCTCCTTTCCAGCCAGAGTTTACTGAGTGCAGAGCAGGTGGCTGCTGCCCAGGTATGAGCCATGCTACAGGGGAGCCCCTGCATCCACACAGGGGACCGTGACATTCCTGAGACTGTGGAAGGAGGTGCTGGGACCACTCATCAATGCTGCTGGGTCCTTGCTCCTGCCTTCTGAGTGCTGTTGTTGATATTTTTATTATTTTCCAAGAACTAGGCTTTAAAACACCCATTACTCCTCAAATAGCAACCATCTATAATCTTTTCCCACCCATGCAGATTGCTACAGCTGTCTATAACATGCTTCTGCCAAAACATTTCTTCATTACCACTAAGTTCATGTTCAGAAAACAGCAGAAATACACTTCAAGGGCCAGGGACAAAGAATTTGTAGCCACGGGGGGTGGGGGTGGGGGAAACAAACCTGATAATAGTTCCTAATGATAGATCTATGAAAATACAAAAAAAGACATAAAAATAAGATTGAACCATAACTTCAGACCTAATTCTGGCACCAACTTCTGCAACATAGACCTGAGATCAAATCTTGACTCTTTGTCATTTGCTAATTCTACTTTGGACAAGACAGCAAAACCGTTTGGGCCTCAGTTTCCCAATTGTATCAACAGGGACTGTTATAAAGATGCAATGGGTGATTAAAGGATGTGACGTGGTACTGAGTATTCCCCTCCTTCCTTCCTTCATTCAGTCATTCAACGTAAGAGCACGTGCTTCTAGCACCAAGACACTGGCCGCTGCCCTCAAGGTCTTGAGAGAAAAGGCAGAAAATGAGAACCAGGTAAGTAAAATCATTACCGACAGCCCCGACAGCTATCCAGGAAGTGCCTGGGGATGCTCTGGGGAGCTATCCAGGTGGTTACCTGTGCGAGCACTTCTCTGAGCCAGGGAAGCCTGTCTGAGGCGCAGTAGACACCAGAGTGTCGGCTACAGGAACAGCCAGGGAAAGCGCATTTTGGGTAGAAATCAAAGTGAGTGCAAATTCAGCAGTGAGAAAAAAGTCTGACACGTGGGAAAAAGCAGCAGGCTGGGGAGCTGAAGTGCAGAGCAAAAAGGAACGAGGTGTGAACCGCAGCTGGAGAGGGAGCCAGGGCTGCGGGGAGGCCGGGCGGAGCAAAAGGAAGCTTGGGTTTTCCTCTGACAGTATGTCTCAATCGTCTTGTTATTTCTGTAGTTGATCTTGACAAGGGAGAGATGGCTGTTGGTTTGCTTCTCAAACCAGAATCCTCTTATACCAGATCAGTGGTACCAGATCATTCTGCAGAGATCTTGCCTTAGAAGCTCAGTTTAGGGGTAGGAAGCAATTCTTATCAATTCGGGGAACCTTAATGTTTGTACCAGGCCTGCCTAATGCCATGCACAGAATGATGAGAAGCGCCCCCTGGCCTGTCTGTGGGGGAGGCACCGAGACCAGAAGCAGCTTTTCTTGCTGTGTCTGTAAGAGGCTTGAGCTCCTGGACAACTCCTCCTTTGAGCCTGTCACATTCCAGCTCTGCCAACGGCAGACAGGAGGCTCAGCGTCTGGGCAGGTACGAGGGTGGCCACCAGCATCTAGAAAGGCAGGGGCGTGACATCGACCTCCCCTGCTAAGACCCTGGGCCCTGTTGGCCTGCACAGTCAGAATCGTTCTGAAGCTCCCATATCCCAGCTGTCCAGGAGATGGGATTCTGCTGTTTTCAAATCTAGTGCACAAATCTGCATAACTGTATAATCTTCATAACTGCTGTATTTATGCACTGGGAGGCATGCTTTTTGCCTTGTTCTGCCTTTAGGCATGAGAAGAAAAATAATTAAAAACAGCTTAGTCTAGCATGAACTCTTACCTCTGCCAGAGGAAGAAAGCCGATATGGTATTTTTATAACCACAGAGAACTGACTTTGGGAATAATTTCTAGCTCGTAGAACAGTAGCATTCTAAGAGTTTGTTTGCAGATGAGCTGGTCAGGTATCAGAGGCCACAGGAGGCAGAGGAGAGGGTGACAGTGCCAGCGTAGCTCTATGAGCTGGTCTTACTGCCCAGCTGAGCTGGCAAGCACACTGCTACTGAGCCATCAAGGTGCTGGCACAAACTTCCTGACGACGTGGATTTGCTATGCAGCTCAAATTTTTGGCAGGCACCCACGGTCTCCCCAGGACCAGGGTGCCTGCTGCTTTTCCAGGCATGCCACTTGGGTGCCCGGGGTGGGGGGTTGGGCTGTGGGGGCTTCTCCACAGCAACTCATCGAATGTGTGGCTGCGGAAGTGCTTCCCGTTTCGCAGACTGTCTCTTTGCCCTGCTGTAAGTATCCAGTTGGATCTAATCCTACCGTTTACTTCTGCCTTGGTGGCTTGTGCATTAGGTCACATCCAAAAGAAACCACTGTCCAGACCAGTACCCTTAGGAGGGGATTTTTTTTTTTGAGATAGGGTCTCGCTCTGTAGCCCAGGCTGGTCCTAAATTCACTATGGTACCCAGGCTGTCCCTGGACTCATGGCAGTCCTCCTGTCTCAGCCTCCCGAGAGCTGGGATTACAGGTGTACACCACCATGCCCAGCTTCCGTGGTGCTGAGCCGAAGAGTGGATTTTTCCGTATGGTGTGAAATGAGGCTGTAAGTGTGTGAGTAATGCACATGTCAGCTCGATTTAGCCCTTCCATGATGCATATGTACTATAAAACATCATGCTCTACACCACAAATACACAGCATTTACTTGCCAATTGAAAAATGCTGTTTTCCCAAAAGTGAGTGCTGTATGTCACACACACACAGAGAGAGAGAGAGAGAGAGAGAGAGAGAGAGAATTTGCTCCTCCAGGGAGCCTTTCCCAGTCTGAAGCAGAGGACAGCCTGTACCCAGCCCCACCTAGCACCAACTTGCTTAAGCTTCTTGTGTCAATCACGTAAATGAGGCAATGGCTCGTAATTCCACTCATGTGCACCCATTAAAGGATCCCAAGGGCAAAGACTGTCTCTCGTCCGTCTCAGATGCCCAGCATAGCCTTCTGCAGTAAGCCTTCTCTTTCAGTCCTGAAAATACTTCTTAAAAAAGTCAAATCGGGCCAAAGAGCCTTTCAGAATAATAACGCCGTCTTTCCCTAAAGTATCAAAATACTTTTTCTTTTTTGAAATGGTATCGTTGTCCCTGGATGTTTAAGAATTTAATCCCAGATGCTCTAGTTCCTCAATTAAGCGTACACTCCATTTAGTAATCTAATTGGTTTTCCATCTTTCTAACTTTCTACCTTGTACTTTCACTTTAAGTCTTACAGCATTAGCATTGAAAGGGAAATGAGGTTGAACTTTTCTCACATAAATTGCTATGAATAGTACCTCCCATGATCCTCCACCTCTCTCCCTTAACCTTCACACAGCGAGAGCAGCCTGTTTGTACTTCGGATGGCAGCAGGGAGGGCTTGACAAGGCGACTTGCTCAACCAAGGGGTCCTGCTGTTTCTACCTCCCAGACCAGGAGACGTGCCCAGCTCCTGTTCAGGCAGCGGAGACCTCTGTCTGTCTTTCTCTTTTACTCCCTGTCCCTGGCTTCTTGGCCTCTAGGCCTTCCACTCAAATCCCCGGGCTCCTCTCCAGTCTCTGCATGTTCCTCCTGAATACCTGTTGCTCAGAGTTGGATGCAGCAGTCCATGTCTGTCACCCCTGCCACTGAAAGGGCAGGCTGCAATTCTTCTGCTTTGGGTACTGCACTTCAAGCAATGAGGCTCAATTTTGGCATCTACTGGAGTTGCAGGGTTGGTTTACCACTGGCCAAGGGGCAGAGTGGGGCCGCTGATCCCTCTTCCTATGTCATGGGGATGTTCCTGAGCCTTGACCTGTGTGATCTACTGGGTCAAGGTCCTTTACACGACTTGAATGTCTAATGTCAGTCCCTATCATCAATGCCTCAGGCCATCTTGGTTTTTCAGATACCAACTCTAACATGCTTGCTGTCACTTTCTTAACTATTTTTGTAAAGCTAAATCAAAGATTCATCAACAAATAATGTACACAGCACTTACTATGCGCCTGGCCCTGTTGTAAGTACTTGAATATATTGCCTTATTTAATCCTCACAATCCCATGAAGTTTTATTATCTCCACTGTACTGATGGAGAAACTGAGGCACGGAATGATTAACTTTCCCCAGATCACAATCCTCGAGGGGCGCAATTAAAATATGAATCCAGGCTGTCTGATTCTAGACTTCACAACCACGCTTTCAAAGATGTAGGATTTTCAGGTTTGGGTGGCTTTTTAAAGCAGCCCAAGTTAAGCAGTGAAGAAAGGATAATTCCGTCACCTGCTAGTGAGAATTGGGAAGGAAGCGATGCACAAGTGCTGACCTACAAACGACTTCACTGCACGTCCACCTGAGGCCTGGCGCCTGGGGACCCTGCACAGAGGTAAAGAGGGCGGACTGTCCTGCACCCCACGGGCTTTGTGGCTCTGCAGTCCTGCAGGTTTGTCCCTGTGTTTTGGGAGCCTCATAGCATACCTGTCTCCCACGCGTCCATGAGGAGATGGTTAGGAAGTGTCTGTGTCAGGTCTGCGCAAACAAAGGAGGAAGAGTCCCGACTCCTCAGAAGGAGCCGTCAGTCTTGGTGGAATGAAGGGATAGAAACATAGAAAGGAAATTCCATAGGTGTGTGGTGAGAAAGTTAAAGATTACAGCTATACAAGCACACATACACTCACATGTGCATACTGTATACATGAATATAGCCATGTACACAGATGTAACTATACATGCACACTTTTAAGATGTATGGTCTAATTTTTAATAAAATGGCAGGGTAAAAAACACAAAAAGTTATTTCCATCTGTCTTAATAAGGGGAAGAAAAGGAATCATGAACTTATTTTATATAAAGTAGTGTTTTTAAATCTCCCCTTAAATACCATCTGTGGTTTGAATTAGATATGTACATGTCTGTATCTTTCTTTTTTTTTGAGACAGGGTCTCACTCTATTAATTCAGTTTGGTCCTGAACTATGTAGCCCAGGCTGGCTTAGAATTCACAGAAATCCTCCTGCCTCAGCTTCTTGAGTGCTGGGATTACCTGGGATTACAGGTGTGTGCCACTACTCTCGGCTTCTGAGAACCCAGGGCCTTGTGCTAGCTAGGCAAGCGCTTTCACCCCAGAGCTATGCCTCTAACCCATCTGCGTGTTTCTAGAGCACTGTGGTTAAGTGCTTATAATTCTGCAGCTAGTTTCTTGGGCCTGAACCTCCCTTTTTAGCTATGGGACCTTGATCAAGTTACTTAACTTCTCTTTGCTTCAAATCTGTCAATGTTCAAATGGGGCTAGGAAACACCTTTTCTTTGAGTTGTTGGAATTAAATGACCATACATAGACCAGTGTCCAGCACATAATAAATGCTCTGTTGATATTAGTTCATGTAATATTGATTCTATTGTGATAAACTACAAGTTGATTTTAAAGTGTTACTGAGCTCACATGACAGGATTAGCCATTATGTATTTTAATTCAATGTAATTTAATACTAGGGTACAGCTACTACCTGTGGGGCCTCACACTTTGTTGTTAGAATCTGTGAACATGCCTTGTGTGGTTAGGTCTAGGAAAGCATTTTTGAGCTCTCAACAGTGGAGATGTCAGATTTTGCTATGATATCTGCCATACCTGAGTCTTACTGGTGCTCTATGATCAGCTATGGCATGCCTCTAGAATACTCTGGCATCTTCCAGGAATTAATTAATATACATAATGGCTCTGTCCCTCTGTGTTGCATCTGTAAGTGCAGTTTGTAAATCTGAGTTATTATTCTTCAGATGGGGGCCTAAGAACTAGAATATACACAGAACTGAAGAAAAACAGACACCTCAAAACAAACGACCCAATTAAAAAAACGGAATAGACATTCTCAGAAGAACTACAAATGGCCAATAAGTTCATAGAAAAATGTTCAACATCTTTAGTCATTAGAGAAATGCCAATCAAAGAAACACCCAAACACCATCTTACCCCAGTAAGAATGGCTCCAATAGATAATTTTAAAAACACTAGATGCTGATGAGAATGCAGGAAAAAGGCAACCAGCTACATTGCTGGTGGGTCTGTAAAGTGGTACAACTGTTATGGAAAGCAGTATGGAGATTCCTCAAAACTAGAAATAGATATTTCATTTGACCCAGTGATACTCTTCTGGGCATCTTTCCAAAATAGTTAAAAGCACCACTTCACAGAGAGACATGCATACTCATGTTTATACAGCACAGCTAATAACAGCTCCATCATGGGAGATGTCGAAATACCTGACAGATAAAGAAACGGTGGTGCCTATCCACGATGGAGTTCTACTGTACCATAAAGACAAATAGATTTGAGTCATTTGTAGGTAATTGGCTACAACTTGAAGCTATTATGCTTAATGAAGTGAATCAGACTCAGAAAATTACATATTGCATGTTTCTCTAATATGAGATGTTGGGAGGCGGGGGGATGAGGGAGGAGCTGGGGGAGCAAGAACAGGGAAAGCAATGTGAAGCTGACGTGATGTGTACGTGCACAAAATTATCAAACTTAATGTAACTCTTGTGGATCATAAACACTAATAAAAGATGGGGAAAACACATCCGAGTTAGTATACCATTTGATCTTATACTTTAAAAATATCATTTTCCCCTATTTTAAAGAATTCCTTATCAACATAATTTAAGGGCTGTCTAGTATCACCGTTTGCCTGTCTCTCCCAGAGCTATTTCCTCTTATTCACATTTAGGTAGACTTCTTTTGACTGTGATTGATAACCTAGTACCTCTTACTGTTTTTTTTTTTTTTTTAAATAGACCCCTAAAGTACAATTCTCTGGGTCAAAGGACAAAATCTTCACTTACTAAGTAATTAAGCACACTATTAACCTGGACTATTTCTCAGAAGAGTTATGCCAATAACCACACCCATTACAATCTAGCTGTCTCATGGCACACACACTAGTGTTCAGGATTACCATTCTCAAAAACACATAATTTGATAGAATATATTATGTCTATCTTTCTTAGGTCCTTGAGCAAAAAGGATACATCTATCTTTCCCAGGTCCTTGGAAAAAAAAAAAAAAAAAACTTTGTTTTTTATCAAGTGCTGGCACATGGGAAGTGCTCACCAAATATTTGCTGGCTGAATGAAACATCCGTAGGGTCTTTTTGGACTAAGGATGACAATCTCTGCCTCCTACAGGTCTAAGGAGGAAATTTGCTCTCTTCAAGGCCTTCACTGCCCTCTGCCCCTTACCTGCCACAGCTGCTAGGAGGCCACTTGGCCAAGAATGACAAACCAATCAGATTTGCTCTCTCTGAAGACCGAGCTAAGAGCTGCAGAAATGGGATGTGTTGGTAATAAAATCATCTTCAGGGAGGTACAGGGAATGGCCGTAAACCCCTGCAGCTGCAGACCCTGATGTCACCATGGCTCGTGCACTCGCAGGGCTGGCTGCTCAGCGCTGCCTTGAACTCTCTGAGTGAGGGCTGACTCCTCAAAGTGGCCCTCTTCTTGCAACCCAGGTGCCTGGCAGAGACATCCCCTTTGCCCACTCCTCAGATAAGAGTCAGTCTTGAAGAGAGAGGCCAGCCAGCTGGACAACTAGTGCAGCACACACTGAGTAAGACACAATTAAACCAAGAGAATGAAAGCGTGCAGCCTGGAACTTAGATTAAAAAGGGAAAATCTGACTGTGGCTCAAATGCTATCTTAAAAGAAGTCTCTCATGGTACATATTTTGTCTGTATTTAGGATTTACCTTTGTGATGTCAAAATGACCAACGTTACCTGCCTGTCCCATTGCTCCCAATGGCAGGGCTCACATTTCATTCTCCCATGTCTCTCCAGGGCTGAGCACGATGCCTGATCTGAGGCAGTAGTACTTAATGAGTAGTGCAAAATAAATGTTGAAAATGGAAAAAGTGAAAAGATAAAGACGAAAAGAGAAGATAAAGCTCCCACAGGCCTGGGGTTTTCAAAGTCCATGTTTAGTCACTTGCCTTGCTTCTGTGAATGCTGGTAAATGCTGCCTTAGCCGAGTTCTCCTGAATCCAGGCCCTTGCCTCACCCAATCCCGCACTCTTCACTCCTTGGCCAAAACATCTAGATCCGTGCTCCCAGCATGCCAAAGCTCAGCTAGCGGGCCACTCCAGTTGGCCAGCCTATTTCCGTGCTTACCAGTTAGGTTATGTATTTCAAAAAGATCCCTTGGGTTTATTCCCAAACATGTCATACTCACTGTGGCAGTTACGTATTTAATTACATATTATGGGCACACATGAAATATCTCTGCCCAAGGAGAGAGCTGCTGTTTCTATAAATTGAGCGTTTTGGAAAGATGTGATGAAGATGAGTGAATTATAAGGAGCTGCTGTTACTTAGTGTGAATGAGATGACTAAAAATGACAGCATCTGGAGGAGGGAAAATGTATGGGTCAGAAGATTTACAGACCTTACATTATGAATGGCTTACGTTTTTACAGATAAATCTGGAAATGACAGACGACGCCACAGTGGTAGCAACTATGCAGGTAAATTATGCCCAGTGCCAAGACATAGAGCTAGGTAAACGGAAACAGGAATGTCATGAGCTAGGACCCGCCCTTCTTTCACGGAACTCCCTCTGACTACCTCTATCCAGTGAAATGGACCTTATGTTCTTAAAATGTTGGTTACGTCCCACTAAAGTGATTTTTTTGTGACTCACGATTGAAAAGACACTGACTTCGTCCCATCCCTTCATCTTGTTGATGAGTTCCAGGATGTTTTAAGGGCTCCATTAAGGTCTCTCAGCTCACTGAGAATTACAATCCTCCTTCCCGTGTCCGTGGTCTGCCTACTATCCTGAGTAGCCCTTGCTCGAAAAGCAACTGAACCAGCCCAGTTTCCTTTGCAAAAGGTAGAAGGTGGAATGAGGAAGTGGATGACGAGGATACACCTGCCGAGTCAAGATCTCTCATCCCGTCCTAAGCTCCTCCATGCAGTAAGGCAAGTGCACACAGGTGTATGCGGTTTATCCCAAATGAAGACATACCAAGTCTCTGTATTACAGACACATATTTGGAACAGGTGAACCGTGTACCTGGGTTGAACACGTGAGCCTTCTAATTTTAGAATGACTTAAGATCCACGTGGGAAAACTCTAGACAATGGAACGGGGAAGGAGTTTGCAGTTCTGAAAAGCTTTTGTTACTTGAGATGAGCAATGAGCAGATCCCTGGCTGGCTGGCTGACCCACGTTCTACCTGTTTTCCAAACAAGTAAAGCCTTCAAGGACTGTTTTTTCCTATAGTCTGTTCTGCCCTCTTTCCGTGTCCCTGAGCTCAAACTCACCACCTCAACCTATTTAAGCTCAGGTCCCCATCAAGATCTGCCTACGACCGCCCCAAACAAACTGGTGATGACAACATTCTCCCTGGCTGTGTGGTTTTTTTTAATTGTCTCTAAATTAGGCAAGGCCTCAAATAAACCCTGATTCCTGATAGGTGTCAGTAGACACAGGCCAGAGGAAGGGGTTGAAATTCAGGGAGCGCTGCTCCGAGTCTACAGACTGTGCTGGGCACAGAGCAGTGGTAGGTCTGGGTCCTGGCTCCCAGGTGCTGAGCAAGGCTCTCACCACACCCCCCTGGGTCATTACAGTGAGACTCATGAAAATAGAAGAACCAGACGGGCAGCCTGGGAACTGAGGGTTAAGCAAGCAGCCGCCCAACAACTTAGCCAGGGCGCAGTCTGTCCCTTTTAAGGAGCATTAAAAAGTGCCTTTTGAAGTTAGGTCATAACTCCTTCCTTGGGAGGGTGTGACAGATGTTCTATGCGGCCACCCTCCCCCTGCCTCCAGCTAATGTTTCTCTCTGTGCTTTACAAATTGACAACAAACTAGATAAAAATGTTCTGTTCCCACCCCAGACTACTGATCTCACGCCTGTAACAATTATTTTCTAATCACGTGCTAAGCAGTCAGTCCAGGTTGCCATGTCATTATGACATTCTCGTTATGGGTCCCCCAGCTGTCCCCCTTTGCCTGTGGGGTGGCTCCTGGAGGGTAAGGCAGGGAAGGCTGCTTGTTTGGTTCTAGCAGCTAGAGAGTCAGAACTTCAATATAAAGTTGTGTCTAGTTCCAAGAGGATCAAATAGAGTCCTTAGGTAGTGTCCCCAGGGACCCCTATTCCCACTCCCTTTCACCTCCAGCCCCAACGAAGCACAGTGTGGAGGAAGAGAGGCCTTTTTTTCTGACTTATTATCATGGCTGCTAAGTGGCCTAGGCACTTCTGAGGTTTACATACACCAAGACCAACAAAGCCAAGGGGAACCATGGGCCACCACACAGTGGTACCCAGGAGGAGGGGCGGCAGCATCTCTGCTGAGTCTGCAAATGCTGTGCCCACGGCAGCCCGGAGGGAGAGGTCTGGAAGAGGCAAAAGAAAAGTTGCCCGGACATTTTGTGTGGATGGTGAGCAAATTTATGGACATATGGAAACCTCCCCGCTCCTGCAGGGAGCTTCCTGGAATTACTAGGGAGACGCAGCCGTAGCAGATGGGAACAGAAGCTGGTGAAACATGCCACAGTAACATGGGGGAGAGAGACCGGCCTGCGTGTGCATCGCTGGGGAAAACCAGGCCAGTGCGCCCAGGAAGCTATCTGGCAGTTCGTCCCAAGGGTCACAAATGTAGACATCCCTACTCTTAGAGATGCTAAGAACCCGAAAGAAGGAAAAGCTTTCAAGCAGGAAGAGATGTATCTTAATCATAATTGGAGAACACCATAAATACCCCCTGGTGGAAGGTGTACATAAATCCTGGATTCCCATTTTAACAGAACCTGGTGAGAGTTTAAGAGTCAATTTCAGGAATTTCTAACAACATAAAGAAAAATGCACAACCATAATTTCTGAGGTTTTTTTTTTTTGACACAGAGTCTCTCTCACTTCAGGCAGGTCCCGAACACACAGCAGTCCTCCTGCCTCAGCCTCCCCAGTGCTGCAATTACAGGCATGTGCCATCATACCCAGGTAATCTTTGTGTGGGGCTGGGGGATCGAAACCCCAGCTTTGCACTTCCTAGGCTGGTGATGTAATTTCTGAGTGTAAAAACCAGGGGTCAAAACAGTTTCTTTACCAAGCCTAATCACATAATGGCATTAATGCACACAAAGGACTATAAGCCAGTCACAAATGTCAGAGTGGTCACTTCCTGTAGTGCAACGATGCTGAGTTTGCCTCCTATACTTCCCAAGCTCTCTGAAATGTCGATCTAGGATTTTTTTATTTTAAAAAAAAAGCCTGAGCCCAGTGGTGCAGGTCTGTAATCCTAGCACTCTGGGAGCCTGAGGCAAAAGGATCAGAAGTCTAAACCCAGACTCAGCAACCAAGTGAGACCCTTGTCTCAAAATCATAAATGAGTATGCCATCCATGTGAAGGCTCTAGGCCCCAGTACCACTACAACTAGCAAAACAAACAAAAGACTATATCATTACAAAGATCCAGACAGGAACCAGAACATAACTAAGCAGAAATCACTGGGCAGAAATGGACAAGGGGGGGTCACGGGGGCTCAAGAGTCTGATTGTTCTGTGAATGGGGAAAGTGCCACAGTCCCAGGCTCCCTCCTGGGCGCACACCTGCCCACGCTAGTTGCAGAACAGCTGTGAGAACATGGGAGAAGGGATGAGGCGGCAGGCATAGCCACCCTCAGGCTCCAGGTAAGACCTTCCCGTGGAGGGAGGGTGGAGAGTAGAGGCAGGAGGCCCCGAGGAGCTCTTGGGTTGGCAGCTCAGACCCCACGTCAGCCCGGATGCACACCCACCCTTCATCTGCGCCCATGGGACGCTGGACTCACCACTCAGGGGGGACGTGCTGTTCTCCAGGGCTTGGCATACAGCCAACACGAGACCTGTAGGGAAAGAGGACAGAAAAGGTGAGTGTCTCCACAGCCAGTGACACGCGCAGAAGGCTGGAAGGCAGGCTCTCTGAATGGCAAAGACTCAGGAGGTTCACAAAGTGGCGGGCCAAATGGCCTGGCTACTTCATTTGTGGGCTTCAGTGCAAAATGAAAACATAAAACCCCGTGTTCAAAAAGCAGGGGAAAAAATGCCCGGGGATGGAGTGAAAATACCAGTGTTTTCCTTCTGGCCAGTCTCTCCACCTGTCATGGCATTTTGTGATAAATATATATGCATATATATATATATATATATGTATGTATGTATACATAGTTGGAAAATGCATGTAACATATTCACCATTTTACCCATTTTCAGTATATATTGTAGTGACATTAAGTGCATTCACAGTGCTGGGGGAATAGTGCCATGGTTAGAGTGCTTCTGTAGCAAGTTTAAAGGCCCTGGGTCCAATTCCCTAGTACCATATAAGATGGCTGTGGTGGTGCACGCCTTTAGTCCCACCACTTGGGAGGCTGAAGCAGGAGGATTGCTGTGAGTTCAGGGCCAGCCTGGGCTACATAGTGAGTTGGGGACCAGCCTGAACTACAAAGTAGGACCCTGTCTCTCTATTTGAGAGAGAGAGAGTGAGTCTGGGACAGGTGGATTGTCCCGATTCCAAGGCCCAGCTTGGTGTATTCTGTCTCAAAATACATTCACACTGTTGCACATGCTGTTTTTGCGTGTGTCATTGCTCGCCTTTGGACATGAGGACACGTGCAGAGGAAGCCCCTCACAGGCACACGGGCCCCCAGTGACAAGGGGACTAAGTGGGCAAGCTCTACCGTCAGCCAGGTTTTCCTTTCAGGGAGCAGCCACCCAGCGTGCTGGCACCTAGCCGGAGGTGGGAGGACCTCACAGGCACAGCACTCGCCATGCCGGCATGTGCTAGTGTCTGGGTCAGGGGAAAGAAGAGAGGCCTGCCCCTCTCTAGTCGCCCACAGAACACGTGCTGCCGAGCTACTTGCCCAGGACAGTGACAGCTGCCACCACGCTC
This sequence comes from Ctenodactylus gundi, assembly GCA_004027205.1. Taxonomy (NCBI): domain Eukaryota; kingdom Metazoa; phylum Chordata; class Mammalia; order Rodentia; family Ctenodactylidae; genus Ctenodactylus; species Ctenodactylus gundi. The sequence goes on from PVKB01001607.1 coordinate 192,218, forward strand.
CACCCTGAGATGCCATGAAATCGCCGACATTTTTTTTTTTTTTGGACCAGGTTCTATCAGAGATGACCTCCCCAGGGGAGATGGGACAGTGGTAGGCAGGGTGCTGCAAGCCAAGACTTTAACCTCCAGTGCACACACGCTTGTCTCGCTGGACTTTGCATACATGACACAGACCCTAAGATAAAATCCTAAGAATTTCAAAAGTGCAACTACAGGGCTTGAAACCCCAAGCTTAGGGCCATTACGAGTGTAGGGCTGTGTGTGACCTGTAAAGCCACCCCTGCTAGCGAATGACCTCATGTGCTGTCATGTTATACAGTGCCAGAGGTTCCTGGAAATGGAACAGCTAAATTCCAGCGAAGAAGGGAACTTTACTGAGTTCAGCAATCAGCACGAATCAACTTCCCAAAAGCAAAGGGCAGGAAGACAGCGCAGTGACCCTGCAGAGGGGCTGGGGCAGGTCAGCACTGAGAACAGGAAAGGTCCTGACTCTGACTGCAACTCCTCACGGTGCAGGACCCACACGCCCCTGCCAGGCAGGCTGGGAGGGCTTCTCACCCTTTTCACGAGGGGCGTGGACACAGGAGTCCTGATTCTCAGAGGCAAACATGCTCAGAACACATAAAGCAACAACACAACTTTGTTTCTGGCCTTTGAAATGAAAACACCGTAAGAGTTTCCAATTGCTTTTCCTGGGGCCTGGCACGGGTTCCCCAAATACTCCTACTGAGTCCTCCCCAGATATGTGGGCTGGAATTGGGAGCGGAGCAAGGGGACAGGAAGAGAAATAAGTAAAACCACACACACCTTCCCTGTGCCATTTGCAGCCCCACAGGCGCTGATTTTGGAAGCAAGTCTCTTAGAATCGCCCGATAGCTATCAGAGAGGCCATCGCGTTGTAGTCTGGAAAAGTCTTAATGGTGGCACACAGGGAACCGGGGACAGTCCTGTGCCGACTTTGCGGCACTGTCTCAAACTGCTCAGGTCAGCCCGCGATTTGTAATCATGCCAGGGACGATGTGGGAGATGCTTTGCATGCCTCTTGAGGGGTAGCAGGACTGGCATGTCATGAAATGTCCCTGAACTAATGAACGATCTTCACGCCTCCTTCCTGCCCCACACCCCAACCGTCAAGGTAAACATATCCCAATTCCTGAGCCCTCAGTCAGCCTCCCAGCGCAGACACGGTACTTCAGGAAGCCCAGAAGCCCAGGGCGTGTGTGGGGACCCTTCCCCCAGCCCGGGGCAAGTCGCTTTGTCTTCCTGGTGCCTCACCTGTGGGCTGCAGGCTGCCAAGCTCACAGAGATGCTTTGGGAATTAAAGTTTACGAAACTATTGTGCTTCAGGGATGAAAGACGCCGCATTTTCATTCACACTCTGAGGCAACATGAGAAGCACGGCTCCGTTTAAACGCTCAAGTTCCCATGAAAGATAGTTTCTTGGTGGCCTGGCTTTGCTCTGTGATTCTGATTGGTGCATAGCTTCAGGCGAGTTCTACAGTGGGCCTGAGGCCTCTGCTTCCCTCTTCCTATGTGGACCAGGAAGCTGGGGGTGGAGGGGGGGGGGGAGGAGCGGCCGCTCTCTTCTCAGAGAGGGGCACCACTAATTGGGCACATAGTAGCTCTGCCCAGCTCTCCAGTTTTACACGAACTATCTTAATACCCCATCAACAGGTGCCTCTCAGCCTCTCTGCCTTCCCTTTAGCTGCAGGGAACACCCAACAGTGCAGATAAGGAAACTGAGACTTAGACTAAGAAATTCGCCCAACTTCCTGCAGGCAAACTCTGACTCGAGTCTGTGCAAATGCTGTGCCTATGACAATGTTTCTGCCACAGCCTCTCAGAAGCCGGGCACTCTTAAGTTGGGACCCCCCAGAAGAGCTCCAGTGGCTGAGCCAGCTCATGTTGAGGCCTGAGGCCCGTCTTCGGGAGGCCACAAGCACTGCTGATTGGAAATATCACCACTGCCTCTAAACCCCCCAATGAAGCGGGATGCTGGGGTTCAGGGACTGTGTAAGCCCTGTGCCCAGATGGCTGCCACCCAGTTGTGCTTGGAAAGCCAGGCTCTGCCAGAAGCACGTGGCCTTGGCGGGCTCCAAGGCTCCTGAGAAACAAAGGAAAGAACCGGAAGGCCCACCTCCAAATCTAGCTGTTGCACACAGTGGCTCAGGGAGGGACATAGTTCAGACGCAGGCTTGGCAGTCCCAGCACAGATTTCCTCCCATCTAGTTTCAAAGCCACCTGCCAGTGTCCCTGGGGACGGAAAGGCAGGCTTGAAGGCCACCAGCCAGAGGGCCACCTTCTGGGTCAGGATCCTATAGGGGCTGCTCCTGCCAGCATCCCCTTTTCAAACAGCTCCAAAGTGGGAAATCCCAAAACCGGACTTCAAAAGGAAAAAGAAAAAAAGGGGTTAGTGTAGAGGGGAAAACCACATACAACAGAAGAAAAACCTTATGAAACCTGATTCTTGCCCCCAAAAGAGAGTCAGGATCCAGGCCTGTCCTCGAGGATGAGGGTTGCCATGCTATAATTAGCTGTCTGGAACTCAGACAAAAGTTCCCAACAGAAATAAGAGAGACCAGCCTATTTGTCTAGGAGTTCACAGAAGAGGAGTCACCTCAAAAATCCATCCATGGTGTGCCCTGGGACATGCTGTCAAGAGTTTCTGGGTACTCATATCTCTCAGGCCAGGTCACCCCCAATTCCAGCCTCTTGCTTCTGCATGGGCAATTCTGGGCAGGAGCCTGGACTGTGCTAGATGGTGACCACCTTTCTGTGGGCACTCAGCCGCTGGAGTGCCCGGATGTGGCAGGAGTATCCCCAGGCTTGGGGCCAGCCCAGCAGAGGTGACCGTGTCCTGCTCTGGCCTCAGCTGTAGCCAGTGTTTGCTTCCAGGCTCCTGCTTACCCAGTGGATGCACCAATGTTTCCCTCTAGACTCAAGAGCTTGATCTGTGTTCAGACCCCTAAGCCAGGCTCCCTGAGTGCCAGGTTGAGGCTTTGGTATTTGAAGAGAGGTCACAGCAGATCACACTGGGTGCGGGATACTCTGGGTTCCCAGGAGGTGGTAGGGGGAGCGATGCAGGGCAGGGGTGGGGAGGAACTGTGCTGGAGAGCAGGGCAGAAGGAGTGTGGGTGTTCAGGGAGCTGCCAGGTCCCCAGCTCTCTCCTTCCACACTTGGTACAAGATACATGAGGAGCAGAGCCAGGAGCTCAGGAAGGGGTATGGAGGACCTGGAGGGTAGCATCCTGCGGCTTAGCACAAGGTTTTCCGGTGCACCCAGATGGGCACAAAAACACATGTGAAGACTTCTTCTCTCAGAAAATGTATCCCAACACTGAAATTTTATCTAAGGCATAGCAAACATCATCCAGTTGTACATCAATATTTTTAAAATTAGCGATCGACAGCCAGGTGAAGATCATGGCTTCAGGGTGAGAACAGGTTTAGAGGAAAGAATGGGAGGCACTGTGGATATGACCAGGAGGCCTGGTGGGACAGAGTCCTGTGCCTGCTCCCTGCAGATGACCATGCATTGGTTAGGAATTAGGGCCAGTAGTGGCCTCGTGGCAGCCCCATATTCCCCCTTCTGGAAGACGTGCCAGTTTCCTGTCCCCAGCAATGCCAGTACACTGGCTGCAGAGGACATCAGCAAAGCTGCAGAGGAATTTGTGGAGAAACTGGCCCGACAGGATCAGCAGAACTCTGGCAAGGAGAGTTCAGAAATACGTGAATGAGAATGAGCCATCTTGGACTGCGGGGCCCAGGGACAGAGGGCTCTTTCTGTCACCACCCCAGCCTCTGGAGCGCTGCCTCCACAGCACAGACTGGACCTCTAGCCCAGAGAGAGTCCGCTGGAGAAACCACTTGAAAAGAGCTCGTGCCAGGCCTCAGTGGCAGATCCCCACGAACGGTGTCGTCCCCTGAAAATCCATCCACTCATGGGGACCAGGAACATGTAGAGTGGGGACAGCTCTTAGGTACAAAGCCCCACTGACCGCTGAGGTGCCTGCCATTCACAAGTCACTACACGTTAACCAGGAAGACGCTTCTGCACGTGGGGAGGGACAGAGGGAGCTGCGGGGTCTCTGGCTTCTCACCTGCCTTGGGTCATTCACAGGATTATGATTGTAGCTGTATTATATTCAACAATGGTAGCTGCAACATCTGCTTGAACACTTCCTGTGTGTGCCCAGCATCATCTCTTTCAGCACTCCAAGTACAAAGTGGGTCCAAATCGAACGTCCCTTACCTAAATGCTTAGGAACATAAGTCTTGGACTTTTTTTTAATTTTGGAATATTTGCATACATGCAATGTGATATCTTGAGAATGAGATCCACGTCTAAACACAAAACTCATTCATGTTTCATGTACACCTGATGTGTGTAGACCAAAGGTAAGTAATGTCAGGCAACAGTTTTTGAGTACCTGCATTTTTTTTCCACTCTGGTACTGGGGGCTGGATTCAGGGCCTTTACACAAGCTACCTTCCCAGCCTTTTAATGTTTTTTTTCACTTTGAGGCAGGGTCTTGCTAAGTCGTGAATATGCCCAGATTGGGCATTTGAGCTTTCCTCCTGCCTCAGCCTCCCAGAGGGCCGGGATTACAGAAATACGTCACTACACCCAGCGCCGCGCCTGCATTTTGACTGCTCCCTTCCATCGGAGATCACGTACGGAAGTTTCCACTCAGGGGCATCATGTCAGCACTCAGAACAGTTCCAATTTTGGAGCAGGGTAGGGATGCTTCATCTGCAGGGTGTTCCCATCTTGGAGGTAAGAAAACGGAGGCACAGGGTGTGCAGTAACCCGAATGATTTATAAGGGACAGGCACTGCAGCTGGCATGACAGTGTCGGCTGGCCTCGTTTTGAGTACCCTCCTGTGAGATCCAGCCACAAGCAGCGGTGAGCTAGAAGAGGCCATCTCCTTTTCTCTTCTCCTGGGTCATCGCAAGTCAGACACCACAGTGTGGGGGCTGCAGGCTCCTGGGGGAGCCCAGGGGTGAGGTCACGCTTGAACCGTGTTACCTTTAGCAAGTCAGGTTGCCTCTTTACATCTTGAGCTCTTTATCTTCAAATGGCAGAGCTAGACCAGAAGATGGACCAAGTTCCTAAATTTTCAGCATCTGTGAAGATACAGCACAGTGCATCTTCTTTAGCCATCAAGCCGGGGACATACAATCTCGTTTTATGAGTGGATCCTCTGCCTTCAATTGGGGATCAGGCAAAGACTGGATGTTGTGTACACTGTCCCAGCGGCAATTTCATCTTGCAATTCAGCATGACATTGATACAAATTATGAGAGGATGAATGAAGTCCTTTCTGTTTGTTCATTTTTAATGCAATCATAATGTCACCTTACTAATACATTCCAGGGGCCCATGAGGGTCAGTGAACTTGGGACCCCAGCCATCCTTTCTAGTGATTCCTGAGGCCTTCAGCAGGAAAGTCCAACTTGATAGACTCAGTAGGCAATACCCTGTTGTTATGACATCATTGAAAAGAGGTGAGTGTTAGCTGAAAGCTCAGAGAAATCTTCCTCTGAGCTGGGTTCAAGTCCAGCCTCTACTACTCACTAACTGTGAGAACTGAGCTATGTGATCCAACCGTCTGAGGCTTGGTGCCCAGCTGGGAAATGGGGCTTTTGCAAGGATTAATTAAGTAAAAAGAAATAAACGGAACATATGATGTCCTTAGTCACTAACCACAGCGGTAGGTGATGCTTCATCTTGTAACTTCCAAAAAGTCGAGGGCCAGAGAAGGTGTCACTGTCCCTGCCCTCTCTCTAGGGCTCACCAGGAACTTAACAAAGGAGCTTTCCTAGAGATTTCAGGGTCACTTGGCTACTGATGTTGAAGGACACTGAATTTCAATCTTATACCTTTCTGGGCCTTAAAAATTTGCTATTTACTTTTATTATTTGTTGAGTATCTGCCTATGGCGAGCAAAATTAAAAAAAAATACGAGATCTGTGATTTGCTCTCAAAATGTCCAAGCCATGTAGGAGAGCAACAATATCCACACCTGAGAAAAGTAGTTTCCACACTACAGCAAAGACAGACAGGTGTGGGGGGTTCAACCCACTGGGAACCAACCACTGAGGGAGCCCCACTGACCCCATGAGCCACCTACCACCTCTAGCCTTACTGTGTTCCCTCCTCCTCCTCCTGTGCTCTGAGTGGGGCTGGAGACCTGGCAGCCTGTCAGTCCCATAAGCCCCTCCTTCTGCTGATACCCATCCAAGAGAAGCCTTCCTACACACCCAGCCTCTCATAATCCTCCTCCATCCCCTGCATCCCGCATCCCCGCCCCCCAAGCCAGGCCTCGCCATCCCTTTCTGGGCTAGCATAACAGTTGCCAAACTGGTTCTCCTGCCAACAACCTTTTTCTTTTTTCCTTTTTAACCTTTTTCTCCCTTGGCCAGAGTGAGCTTGCTGGACCCTCTCTTTCCTTTTCTTAGAACCGTTCACTCCCTCCACATCACTCACAACCCAGCCCAGGGACAGAACCCCATCCAGTGGCCTGGGCTGAGATTCCAAGTGTAGAACCTGGCCCCAGACCTTTTCCATCTAAACTTTGCCCTCGCCTGCCAGGCACTCTGCTCCCGCTCCAGCCAAGGCTTCACCCTTCACACCAACTGCCCTCGCCCAGCTCACTGTTTTGAACTCCTGCCGCGAGAGCCTGACCCAAGTTCCTGAGGCTGGTGACGTTTATTTAGCCGTCCAAGTCTCAGTTTCCCTCACTGAGAAAGGACATACAGAGGTACACAGGTCCTGTCCAAGTTTGTTGTAAAGAATGATTGTGGGGACGTGAGACACACGTAGCAACAGAATGAATTAGCAATAAATGGCAGCTGCTGTGATTGACTGCTACTACTATGATGCTGACCTAAGATGATGGGTATATTAATTACTTTGATACGATCATTACATAGAAAAGATATCACATTGTACCTCATAATGTATATGGCTATTATGTCAATAACATTTTTTAAAATTTATATTTTTGTGTGGTACTGGGAACGGAACCCAGGACCTTCGCATAGAGCAACATTTCCCACTCTATTTTTGCTTTTGAGACAGTATCTCTCTAAATTGCTAAGTTGGCCAGGTTAGGCTTGAGATTGTAATCTTCCTGCCTCCGTCTCCATAGTATTAGGGAGACAGGCCTTCCTCACCACTGGGCCTGGCTAATAACTGCTTTTAAAATGCTTATCTCTCAAGTTAGCATATCCCTTCCCTTCCTGCTGAACTCAAATCTGCCTTACAAAACTCATTCAAATATTAGAAAGAGACACTGCTCCTTCAGAGTGCCCTTATTTCATTCTGCACTATGGCTGGTAATCTTCATGTCCTACATGTCTCTCCCCTAGTGGGGTCAGGAAGCCTCCCTAGTTGTTTAGTCTCACACCTGCTCAGCACCTGGTGCCTTGTTAGGTTTCTAGTTAGGTCAAACTAAATTTCTCTAAAAGGTTACTACTAGCTTAGAAAGAGAATCAGAGGCGATAAAGGTGTGCAGGTGGGGAATGGGGACACCGGCCGCTCTGTTCACTAAGAATTCCCTTCTCATGCTCCTTTTTCCCTTCAGCTCTAAGTTGTGCTCTAACCTAATCAAGGAAATGCAGAACCTCTACAGCAAAAACTACTCTCAAAAAAAATTACAGAGAACATTACAGAACGGAAAGACATCCTCTGCTCCTGCACTGGCAGAACCAATAGTGTAGAAATGGCCACACTACCAAAAGTGATACACAGACTCAATGCAATTTCAATCAAAATACCAACCACATTTTTCACAGATTTAGAAAAAGTGATCCTAAAATGTATACAAAGTCAGAAGAGACCCAGAATAGCCAAGGCAACCCTAGGCAACAGGGCAAAAGCAGTGGGTATCACAATCCTGGACATCAAGTTCCATTACAAAGCAACAGTGATTAAAAACCACAGGACGCCGGCACACAGACAGACCAATGGAACAGAACTGAAGATGCAAAGATGACCCCAAGCACCCTCTGCCACCTGACCTTTAACAAAAAGGCCCAAAACATGTGCTACTGGGAAAACTGGCTATCCACATATGGAAGAGTAAAATGAGACCTCCCATCTTTCATCATGGACCAAAATCAATCAAAGTGGATCAAAGACCTTGATATTAAAATGGACACACTGAACCTGCTGGAAGATAAAATAGGCAAAACCCTTGATGACATAGGCACGGGCAAGGACTTTCTCAATAAAACTCCCATTGCAGATGAGATTACACTAAGAATCAACAAATGAGATTATATCAAATTAAAAAGCTTCTGCACAACAAAGGAAACATTGAACGGAGTGAAGAAAGAACCAAAGGAATGGGAAAAAAAATTGCCAGCTACTCTTCAGACAGAGAACTATTATATAAAATATATGAAGAGCTGAAAAAAATAACTCCCTGAAAGACCCAATAAAAAAAATGGGCAACTGAAATGAATAGACAGTTCTCAGAAGAAGTATTAATGGCCAAAAAGTACACAAAAAATGCTCAGCATATTTAGCCATTAAAAACAATGAAAATCAAAACAACACTGAGGTTCTATCTTCAGGAAGATGGCTTTTACCAAGAACTCAAAAAAATAGCAAATGCTCACAAGATTGTGAAGAGAAACAAAAAACCCTTCTACATTGCCGGTGGGATTACAAACTGGTATAATCACTATGGAGAGCAGTATGGAGATTTCTCAAAAAACTAAAAATAGATACCCCATTTGAACCACTTAAGTATCTTTCCAAAAAAGTTAAAGCCATCATATAATAGTATACATGCATACCCATATTTATAGCAGCACAGCTCATAGTAGCTAATCTTGGAAGCAGCCAATATGTCCATCAACAGATGATTGGATAAAGATGTGGTATATATATTCTCCCATAAAGAAAGATAAATTTGAGCCATTTGTAGGAAAATGGATCCATCTTGATACCATTACACTTACAGAAATGAATCTGACACAGAAAGTTAAATATGATATGGTTTCTTTAATATGAGAAAACCAAAGTATGAAAGAGTACAAAAGCAAAATAAAAGGGGAATGGAAGAAAACAGGATGATAGATTTTGTGGAGAGGGAAAGGGGGCATGGGGAGGATGACAGGGTGGGAAGAGGGAAGGAAATAATCAAGATATGTTGTGCATCAATTCACCAACTCTTCAAGTTGAATGGGATTTTATGTGTCACAAATACATACTAATAAATAATTTTGAGAAAAATACAAGTCTTGATCCTTATTCTGACTTCAGTATACGTGGATCACACTTGAATCCTACCAATCATTCATTCATTCACTCAAGTGCTTTCTGGATTCCTACCATGGAGAAGACACTGTTGTAAATGCTGGAGAGATTGGGAGGAGCCAAAAGTCCCTCCTCTCATAACCCCTACAGTGTACTTTTCCTGTGAGAAATAATCCTAATGCTTAAAAAGTGTTTCATTGAACTCCATTATAAATGTCCTGGCTGCACAGTTGTTCAGTTTGGTGGTGAGTTAGAATGTGTCTTCCATTTAATTAATCTCAACTAGGCTCATTACAATGTAGAAAATCCATGAAGGAGTAGAGGAAGTGTGATCCCTTTCTCAAAGTAACACTTTAGCTAGAGTTAAGTCCTTCTAATTGGCCTGCCCAGGCAACCTTAAGTTAGGTGGACATCCAGTAAGATGGCCCTTGAAATGTTTTGTTTTCTCACTATTAGCTCAGCGTGTTGGCTTTTCTGAAACTTCAATAAGAAAACAGAAAGCCTTGCAGTAGGTGATCCCAAGAAGCCAGACCACATCCTCAGGAGGAGACTGAGGGAGAGAAATGAAGTCTAGAGCTCATTTGGTGTCTTTGCAGGTGTAGCTCACCCAACACAGGACCACTCTGTGCCAGCGACAATTCAAGCCAAGGCCTCCATGCCACACAAGTTTACACTTGAGGAGACACGATAGAAACAAACACACTCAAAGTTGCTCCTACAAGTGACTCCGATGTCCCCTATTCAAGCCTCTCCTTCCATCCAAATGTGTCCACCTGGTCCACATCGCCTAAATATACCATCTCATTCTCTTTTCCAACCTCATTTCTATAGAATCTTCCAGGCCCAGCTCTATCTCTGCACTCTCCATGACGCCCGCCACCATTACGGCAGACAGGGGCCTCCCCTTAATTCCCCAGACATCCATCAGCATAGGGCCTGGGAGTGGAACCCACTCGGTTCACCCACACGGACAACGTGCAGACTCCTGTCCCTCTAACCCTCTGCCCACACCATCCCACCATCTAGGATTTAGGGAACAAAGGATTCACTTTCTTTTCCTATTTTAAGAGATAAGAAAGAATACTTGCTCAATCACTTTGAGAAATTTAGTGTCGAAGCCCTAATAAATGCCCAGGGTTACATTCCGTGCACAGGGTCAGCAGAGACGTGACTCAACTGCAAAAGGAGGTGACATGTGGTCTTCCTGACATCCAGAGAAGCATGCATAAAAGTGAGCAATGATGGAGCCAGAGAGACCCACCCTGGCAGGACAGGGGTCCTGCTGACATCTTTGTTTCTGAGTGGTGGGTGTGATGCCCCACCTTATCTCCCTCTACTTGCCACAACTTTGAGGCCTGAAATAACACCGCCACCCACTGCCCTGCTGCTCTGAGAAGACCCCTTCCAATACAGCAGAGCAAATGCACATTTTTGGCTGCCAGGCAGGTACAGGATGTGCGACACTGCGACTCCCTGGGGCTTTATGCCCTGCCCACCTGTGCAGATCCATGTCACACCTTTTTTTTTTTTTATTATCCCAGAAGAGAGCAGAGTTAAGGTTTATCAAACACCTGAGCCAGGGCTAGATGCTGAGTCAAACTTCCCCTTCCACGGGGCCTGCTCCCGTGCCGGCTCCCCCATCCAGCTTCCTGGAACTGTGAGGCAGCCGGGTGAGTATTGCAGAGCCCTTTAGGGCTGGCTGGAGTTCCCCAGCCGCTGAATCACCAACAGGCTCTACCGGCAAGCACTGAGGTCACGAAGATGCCAGGCCAAGCAGAGGTACTCTGGAAGCCGAAAGCCAGCTCCACCTGCCTGACATTGGGATTTGAGTATGAAGCTGTCCTGGAAAAGGCTATACTTGATTTTCTGAGAGTCCTACGGGGAAGAACAGGCCAGGGGAGTGGGCCGGAGACCAGACTGAGGATCAAACTGCAGATGTCATAACTCTACTAACAGGGCCCAGGCCCCTCAGAGACGTGAGTAGGCTGGGGGCAACTGGTTGCGAGGCAGTACAGAAACCAAGTGGCAACTATGCACCAGTCCACAGGAATGTCACAATCCCCTTGCCACCAGGGTGGGCCCATTAGCTCCATATCAGCTTCCCTGGCCTTGCCATAGCTCAGAGTTACCACCCTCTGGGCTCAGGGCAGCAGAAGCTCTGCTTGTGTGGCCCCCAAGCCAGGAGAGCTAGCTGCTTGATAGCCCCAACCAAGCCGGCGTGTCCCCTCAGCTGTGACCAGACCACAGATGGATGTCCTCAGAGCCAGGGGCTTCGGATGAGGTGGGAGGAGCTACAAAGGGCAGTCCTTGAACTCTGTCCCATTTCCTGGTATGAGTGATAAGCTCACCTGTCCTACTGCTCCACAATAGTCAAGACACTCCAAAACTACCCTGCAGAAGGCATTGAAAATCTTGAGGCCAATATAAATACCAGTGTGACGTGGCAGAATCTCAGGTCAGTGCAGTGTCAGGCCAGGGTAGAGTGACCTGGGAGAGGAGGCAGCACCGCACCAATGCTTATCACCACTCTCCCCTTCCCTGGACCAGGTGGGGGGCTGACTGAGCGGCGAGGGCAAACAAAGGAGGAAACAGTCCCAGATTACTGGACTGGGCTGTTAACAGCCCCACACTTCTCACTCTACACACACTGGCCAAATGCCTAGGTTTTCTTCCTGATGCTTCAGAAGTGAGGGGCAGGAGCAGGAAGGGAAGAGGACAGACAAGTGATAAAAGCCCAGGTGACAAGTGCAGGCACCACTGCTGAAGCGCCCAAAGGAGGAGAGGGCATCTGGAAACCAGTGGTGTCATGTTTTGATTGTCGCAGTAATGAGGGCGTGCTTCTGGTATTTAATGGGTGGGGCTGTGTTTCCATAATGCACAGGTCTCAGACCTGCTTCAGATGCTAACAGTATTCTCTGTGGAGACATTCTAGACCCCGACAGGGAAAGTCCCTTCAAACATGGGCCCAGGACAGGAGTACCCAACACTCAGGGAAACAAACAAACAAACAAAAAACCAGCTGACAGGCACAGCACCTAGTAGGGCGCTCATCTGAGCCTTGCAATGGTCTCCAAGAAGCTGGCACTGCATATCACATCTTAATCATTTTTACCTCCTCTCCCTAAAAAAACACACACACACTTACCCACTATTTATCACATCATCTGGATAAAAAGCTCCTTGGTATCTACTCAAAAGAGCTGAAAAGTAACATCCACAGGAAAAGCTGCACTTATAGAAGCTTTATTCTTCATCACCAAAACCTGGAAGTGAAAAGCCCCTCAAAGCAAGAGTGGATAAGCAACTGGCCGTGCGTCCACATCATGGCGTATTACACAGTCATAAAAAGAAATGGGCCATCAAGCACCTGAACACCTGGAGGAACTTTCAATGCATAAAACTGAATAAGTATAAGAAACCAGTCTGGAAAAGGCTACGTACTGTGGGATTCCAGCTGCACTGCATTCTGGAAAAGGCCCAGCTGCAGAGACAGTACCCAGATCAGTGGCTGCCAGAGGTTTAGGATAAGGAAATGATGGTATGCACAGAAGGAACCCAGGAGGTTTTCAGGGAAGTGGGTCTACTTCCGTATGATGGATTAACGGCCATTATCAATTTGTCCAAACATATACAAAATATGCCACCAAGAGTGATCCCCGTGAAAACCGGGAGCTTTGGTTTACATCTAATATTAAACAGCATTAGCTTTAGTAAATGACAGGGTTCCGACATTGGCTCATTGATTCCACCATACTGTACCAATACAGATAACAACAGGAGAAACTGAGGGGTGGGGTAAAAGACTATACGGGAGCACGTTGCACTTTTTGCTTAGTTTATTTTTTTAACCCTAAAACCACGCTAAAAATAGTCTTTAAAAAACAAACAAAATCAACTGATGACAAGCACACCATATGAAGTGAGTTATTTTTGCCTGTCTTCTCAGTTACACACTCAAACTGATTCTCTACGTTCAAGTGGAATGTCATTCTCCTAGAGGCTACGGCAGGAGCAGCTCAGCAAGACTTTTCTGGAAATGCACAGAAGGTGCTGCTCGCCCGCAACCCCAAAGCCTTCCACTGGCCCTGATGGCTCAGCTGAGTGTGAAGATGAAAGACAAGCTAGTCTTTGCCTCGGCTCTGAGAGCTACCTGGTTGGAAACGTTGAGCAAACAACAGCGTCATCACTTCCCGTCTACCAGGTGTGTTAGAAGGCTGTGCTCAATAGGGGTCTACTGGCCGAGGCTCCTGGGAAAAGCCACGGCTGGTATTGGCCAGTGGCTCAGCTCCCTGGGCTGGGTCACCTAGTACTCCAGAACTCACTCTTAGGTTGTCCCAGGAAGGAAAGCAGAGGCACACTGTGATCCCTGTGGGAAGGGGACATGGAAAATACTGGGAAGGGGACAAGTTCAAGGAAGGACGAACCACATGCAAGAGGTTGTCCAGGGAAGGTTCCAGGAGAGAGGCTGAGACGCGCGGTCAGGGACCTGCACAGCCTTGGCCATAATGAAGAAAATTCAGCGCCCTAGTTTCCGGGAAGCTGGCTTTGCTTGTGTGGCTTCTTGTATGAAGTAGAAAATATACTTAGGCATACCCTGTCAGCTGAGGCCGTCGACACAATTTTCTATCTGTTATCAGCACAACCGGAGACAGCAAAACACAAGAGTTACCCAGTGGGGTGGTTCATCCAACTTATTGACCCACCATCTACGCCCAATAAAGGGCTGCTGAGGAAGACCCAGCCTTCCTCATAAGGTTAAGCTGCAGCTGTGGCAACCTATCCGCACTCTTCCTCCTGGCCCTTCTTAAACTTCAGGCAGCATAAGAAAATAAATGGATGCTTTCAATTACCCAGCCTCACCCTTGTGTGAAAACCTAGTACAAGGCCATGAGCAATTCAGCCCCTTCTCTGTTTTACCTCTATTTTTGCAGCCCTACTGGGACTCAACGTTTTCAGTCTGTTTATTTGTTGATGTTGAGCCTCCCTGGGATCAGGTGGAGTGTATGTGGCAGGACACTCTTGTCAATAACTCAACAGACCTGACCAGGGACACAAAGTTCTATTATCAATCATCAGCGGGAGACTTCTGCTTCTTATTTTGAATGTCCTGAGGACAACAGGACACACCAGTACACAGCACACAGGCTCTCTGCCTTGCTCTCTGCACAGGCTCAGTGCTGCTTCTACATGGCTATGTGGTAGGTTATAGATCACTTTTTTAAAATGCAACAGTCATCTTTAAAAAAAACAATAAAGCATGAAATATAAACAACATAAGCAGAGGCACCTTCAATTCTAGGAAAACTATCTTTTGTCATTCTTACGAAAAATGGCTCATCACTTTCAGCTGAAATGAATACTAATACTGCAAGCGTGCATACCACTGCCTCCCTCCTGGACCCACGGCAGACATACCAGCGGATCAGAGCACTGCTTCCCACCAGAGTCAGCCGCCAATCCCTTGGGACACCTACTTCCCTGTGATCACAACTGGCCTAGCAGGCCGATCCATTTCTCTTTTCTGCTATTTTTTTCTTGCTATGTCAAAGATTGCTAGGAGAAAGAGAGAGAGAAAGATGAAAGAAAAGAGGAAAGTAGAGAGAAGTTCTGGGGGTAAATTATTTATCATCCATAAAAACACGTTGGCTAACCATGGACTGTTTCTGCAGAAGCTGAGAATAGGCACGTGAGGAAAGGTGGAATAAAACTCAGGAACCAGAACCTCTATTCTAGGTGAAACACACACATGTGCACAGCCCCTGCCTCATGTATGCAGTTAGAATTATTACTGCCACCAGAGCCAGGGGTCACGCAGAGACACTTACTGGTATGACTACGAAATAAACGTGGACATGCACAAAATACTCAAGTTCAATGTAAACATTATGAATCGCTTGTATGTAGATTGATAAAATTGGGGGGGGAGAAATAGAAATGAAAGTGGATTCTTTTTTCCCATTGTACGGGATACAGCAGTTAAGAATGTCAGTAGCTATTTATATGAACATAACTACCTCTTTGAGCAAAAGGTTTTTATGTAAACAAAGCCCCAGATTTTCAGAAAAGTTCCTGCCTATAAAGTCTCTGAAAATTGCTCACAAGGCAATCAACAGTACAGGTGAATCATTTACACAAGAGCTAAAATAGAGAAAACCCAGCCCAGCGCCTCGCCGGGTGCTTTAGCAAAACTCCCACTTCTCCTGTGGGTCTCAATACCTCCGGGAGCCCTAAACATGCTTTCCCAGAAGTTAATGACTTTATCTTCAAGGCAAACAGGGAGGCCACTCACTCTAACTGCTCAGAGGAGTCAGGTGTCATTGCTAGTCCCAAAGGGCATCCTCAACTGAGCCAGAACTGGCCTCAGGGACACGGTCCTGAGGGAGCAGGTGGACACAAGCCTGAGGCTCACACCCATTCACAAGGACAGCTGGTGCCTGCCTTATTTAAGGAAGTACATTCAAGACAAGGTACCTGTATCCTATTTTCTGGGATAAAGAAAATGCCCCCTGACCGCCCCGTGCCTGAGGTTCATTTCTCAAGGGCAAAGCTCAGACAAACTGTCCTGCTCTCTGAGAAAGCTGTCCCCACCCTTGGCCTATAAGCGTCCATCCCCAACCCACTGGAGCAGAACCTTCCCCTGTTTCAGGCAGCTCTTCCCACAAGGGAACCGAGAGCCAGAACACGGTTCCCTGGTTGTAGGAGAGCACCGCTGCTGAAACAGGATGATCTGGTTTGCTGTTGGAAAGCCAGGCTTACTTTACCCAGTGTTATCCAGCTCCACGCAATTTGAGGGCTCAAAAGATGAAAAGCTTTTTGACTCAAAGGGACCACTTGGCTCCCAAACGTTAAATCATTTACTCCCTTCTGCTAACTGTTACAACTGAAATACACCAATCAGAAAGGAAGGGTGTTAGGTAGCAGGTCACCAAGATGGGGAGACCCATATGGAGATCAAGGAAGACTATGGTATAATAGAGGGAGGGAAAAGTGGAGAGCACAGGTGGAGGCCCCAACAACTCTTTTCTTAGAAGGGGCTGCAGTCGGTGTTTAAATCTCAGGAGACAGTCAAGTTTCTGGGTCCTAAAAACATCTACTCTTCCTTCCCCATGGGCGGGAGAACAGGCTTCAAATAGTCACCAAGAAGGAGGAAAAGAAGGCCTCTGCAATAGCTGAACTCACTTTAATCAAAACAGAGATGTGAATTTGAATTTGAATTTACAAATAAATGAATGGGAGATTGTTCTAGAAGAGGATCAGCTACTAAGGTCCTTTAAAGGAGATGTGGAGTTTTTTCTTCGGCCTGTCACTCACTGTGAAGAGTCTATCCCAACCAGCTCTTTTGTGTGCAACTCGTGGCTTGCCAATGGGGACAACTTAAAAAAAAATACACCTTTAACCAGCATTTGTAGAATGCTTGCAACATGGCCCTCCTCTTGACACCAAGCGGTCCAGTCCCCAACTAGGTACCAAAACACCTAGATACTCAGAGGTATGACGCGTGTCCTGAAACGTTGCCAGCTGACTGAAGTTCTACAGAGGGAAAGTGCTCGGGCTTCTCAGCTGTGCGCTGCCAAGGTACCAGCGTGCCCGCACCTGTTGCGGGTACACGTTGCCACTGAGGTCGGGGGTGAAGGTAAGGCAGCTCTCCGTACACGTGCTACTGCTGGTTCCATCTTTAGTTAAACTGTGAAGACTGCAATGCCTTCTGCTATGAAGAGGGAAAATGTTGACTGGAAGCATAGAAGAGAAAAAAAGGAGGTGGGTGAGGCCAGCACCCCAGCAGAGGGTCTTTCAGGCCGCAGGTCCCATGCTCTGAGACTTTTAGGCATGTCACCCAGTGAGTGACACACGACACCAACAGAAGAGATCACCCTCTAAAACACTTCTAAAAAACATGTTGTAGAAATGTGAATTAACTATGAATTTATTTCAAGCTCCCCGGTCAGGAGCACGTCTCTACTGATCTGTCATTTGAACATCTGCATTTTCTTTTCTACCACGATGATGGCCTGCATGCAAACTACTCTCAATATGATAAATATGTAGGGGAGTGGC
This sequence comes from Ctenodactylus gundi, assembly GCA_004027205.1. NCBI lineage: Eukaryota > Metazoa > Chordata > Mammalia > Rodentia > Ctenodactylidae > Ctenodactylus > Ctenodactylus gundi. The sequence continues at coordinate 209,545 of PVKB01001607.1, forward strand.
TGTCTGAAAGCGTGATCACACTGGGCTCAATGTCTGCTACAGAACGTGGTGCCACGTTCAAACAGCCCCATGCGCCTCTGCATCCAGTCTTCTGTGAATGACAAAGAGACTCCAGGCAAGAGGCCTGGATTCAGATCCTGATTCTGCCATGTGCTGGTTGTGAGATCTCAGGAAAGTTACCTTGCATTTTTGTGCCTCTGTTTCCTTATCTCCGGCACAGAACTCCCAGGTGGGTTAATGGAGTTTGCACAGTACATAAAGTACTTAAAGAACCATGTGTACCATTACCCTTCTAAATATTGGGCATTATCTTCTCAAACAAAGAATGTTTGCCTGATTAAACTAGCATCACGGCCTTTGAGATCTCATGTCCTGAGGTTAGCTGTTTGCTTCTGCCACTATTTACAAGGCCCTCAGAGGCTGGGCACGAGGGCTAGGTCCTGCTTCTCTTTACTTTAGCATCACTAAACCCAGCCAAGTATCTGATATACACAGTATGTATCTACTGAAGGGAGCAGTTCATAAATGAAATCAACCAAATAAGTACAGAGCATCCTGTACCTTGTGCTGATACGTCTAATTTTTGTTATTTGTTCCATGGGCTCTACCATTAACTGGATAAAGAAACCACATTGGATAAATTAAGAATCAAACTTTGCATTATCCTGGTTCACAAAAGCCACAACTACTGCTTGATCACTAGCGATGTCCTACATGGAATGATAACCCTGAGTTTTCACATGCTTTGTTCTCACTGTTAAAAGAAAAAATGCCTTGCCTTTTATATGAAATTCAAAAAATCCAACTTAGTTGAAAGAACTGTTTATTTTCCCCCAGTTTCACAGTATGGGAAAGAGACCCTTCACAAGAAAATGAGATCACGTTACATAACGAGTTGACATTGTTTTCCTAAGTGTAAATCTTAACTTTCAAGCGGTTCACTGGTGCGTAACCAGTCCGTTAGCCAAAGCCTTCTGCAACTTATAAAGGAATCAAAAAAGAACTTTTGAAATCATGATCTCAATAGAAGAAGGTTCCACTATCATGACCCTAAGAGACCCTTAGTCCAGGAAGTTGGAAATGCTTTTTGTTCTTTGTATGTGTGTGTGTATGCATGTGTACAAAGAAAGTTAAAACAGTTCTACTTCAGTCAGGAAGGTAACTCGGCCAACTGGAACTTCCCAGTCACAGGTAATAATGGACACTTCACATCAACTACAGGTACATGGAACGTTCACCAAGATAGAACACATCCTGAACACTAAAACACACTTGGACACAGTTGAAGGAATAGAGTTTATAAAATGCATGCTTGTAGACCACAGTGGAATTAAACTAGATGATCTATAATAGAAAGATAGCTGGAAAAATACTCAAATACTGGAGATGAAACAAATATTTCTAAGCTATGTATGGTTCAAAGAAGGAATCTTCAGGGGAGTTGAAAATATTTTAATGAAATAAAAATATAACTTATTGAAATTTGTGAGGGTGCAGCAGAAGCAGTGCTCAGAGGGAAATTTATAGCACTGAATAAAAATAAAATATAAATCCACACACCAATAATCTAAGCGACTATTTTAAGAAACTGAAGAGAATAAATTAAATATAAAATGAGAAAAAATGATAAAGGTATTTATTTTAGCCACTGTCTGCCCTAAATATCTAAAAATGAGTCATTTGCAAGTGGTAGTACTTCTCAAATGTCCCTGCCAAGTCTCCAAAAAGAGAGAGCACCTTAGGTTGTACAGTTTGAAATAAACCCAAGGTCCAAAGTAGGGTGGGGTTACAATTTATTTGAAGCCTGTTTTATCCTAAAAATTAATTTTGATATTTTAATCTTACACTTTAGTCACTAGCACATCTAAGTTTAATATAAAAAACAAAGTTACACCTGGCAGGTTATGTTCCTTTTGGACTCTCTGACTAGGCCATCTTTCAGAGAGATCAGGTTTGCCCTCACAGTCCCAGTAGGCCACAGCATGCTCCACAGCATTCCCATTTGAGAAAGGAACAGAAAATACAGTGTCAGTCCGGCAGGATGTCACACGCAGGCCTGCAGACCTGCCTCATAACTTGTAATTCCTGTAGAGCACAAAGTTCCAGAAAGACTAGGAGAAAGCGTAATCTGGCTTAGGTGGGAGTGGGTGCAAGTCTTGTCACGGGGTGAGAAGTGATGAGTAGCCACCGTAATATACTTTTTACCTTCCTGGTTCTCAATCCTCCCTGCCCCAATTTGCTGGGGCAATGGTACATCCCAGCCTGCAAGCGTGGTTCATTCCAGTCACGACCCTTAGGCCAGGGGAGCAGAACAGAAACTCCACAAATGGACCAGCTACTCCTAAGCAGGTGCTGAGTGACAAAGTGGGATTTGAAATTATTGAGTGCTGAAGAGACTATTCAACAGCTGTTATTAGAGTAGCTGGGTCGTATTTGACAAAAAAGGCAGATTAGATCATGTCTCAAATCCTACATTGAAATACATTCCCGAAGAAGTAAAATTTAGGCCTGAAAAGTAACAATTTAAAAGTACAAAAGAAAATTAGAGATCAAAGAGCCATAGAAAATCCCTTCCTAGTCCCAAAATAACTGTTACACAAAAGTCAAAATCATAAAGGAATTATGAACAGATTTTAAACTTTTAAAAACTAAAGCCAAAATCAAAATAGTTCTATAAGCCCAAATACAATATACATCAATCTAAAATGCATCTTTTAAAAAATGCTTACAAACCAATGATAACTAACTTATTAGAAACATGGGCTAAGGACACAAATAATAAACTCACAAGCAAACAAATTCAAATACTCAAACATGAAAAAGCTTTCAATCTTATTTAAAAAAACCAGTGAGATACAAATTAAACTCTTTCATACCATCATATATACTCTAGAAAATTATAATATTTAACACAGACAATTTTGCTGATAAACAGGCATTACACATAGGTGGTAGAAATATAAATTTGTACAGCATCTCTGGAAGGTGAGTTATCAAAATATGTTGAGAGAAAAAAGTGTAAACCTTTCAACTTAGTAACCCATATCTGGGAATTTATCCATAAAAAAGAAATAAAAGTAATGGTAATGATGGTAACAATTTAATTTTAAGAATTTCTGTCTCAGGTTTGAATATTTAAAAGTTTAAAACAAATTCATTTCTATATCAACAAGGGATGGGTAACTTAGTGACAGAGATACATAATGTAGCCCTAAAAATAGGGTTATGTACATGTGTGTTTACCTGAGAGATACTGACTCTATGTACTATAAGCAAAGAGATTTTCAACCCAATGAAATAACCCAATTGAAATCTACCAAATGCCATTTTTGGAAGAAAAAGTGAAAAATGGTATAGAAATGTCTGTATCCATGGCCAGAAAGAGGGTTGGTAGGATACTGGTAGCTCAACCTGTTAAGATGTCTCTGTGAGTTGGAATCAAGGAGATGTTTTGGGGTTCTGTTGGTTATGGATCCTGGTTTACTCCTTAGGAGTAGCTGGTCCATTTGTGGAGTTTCTGTTCTGTTTCACTGGCTTGAGGGTCACGACTGGAATGAACCACACTTACAGGCTTGGATAAAGAAAGAGTAGGTCTTAACCAGAGTCTAGCAGAGCAGGAGTGGGTCTGACAGCCCTCCCGTGAGGTGGTGATCAAATTCAGGTGACACCAACTGCCTGACACTGTAGCCCGCACAAAACATGCGTTTGTTTACAAGGTAGGGGAGGAGCTGGTGAGGTTCAGAGACAGTCCAAATCCAGAAGGATTCTCCATAGGAGCGATCAAGAGCTGACCTCACATCCCTGAGAAATGCTCAGGCCCCAGGCCTGCCTTCATTCCAGTCCAGGGACCAGTGATTCATCGCTGAAACCCTAATTATGACAGTCAAGTCTGCTCTGTGCAAAAACTCATCTGTCATTGTTTCAACCTGCTGCAAGCAAAGCATGCGCCCCAGCCTGCTGACGGGTTCCCTCGATGCGAACTTAGACCCAGAAACCTCCACAAGGTGAGTCAGGACACCATATGCCTTGTTCACCTTATGATGGTCCACTTGAGCTCAGGGACAAAGAAGGTGAGAATCAGAAGTCATATGAGCCACGGTCTTATGCTCTTTTTCTCAATAAAGCAAAGGCTTCTAAATTTATGTTTTCCTGTCTGGTGCCAAGTCCTGGCAGAGAGAAGACATCGGCGTGTAACTGCACCCCTTTCATTCACCAGCTTTGCCAGCTTACCATTTAGTCAGCTAATTTCCCGGGCCTCCTGGAGGCTCGGTAATTACACTGAGAACCTTCAGACCTGGCAAAGAGTGACCACAGAACAACAAAGACACAGCGATCCCCTGCCTGCCCAGGACAATGGTTGACTGACCTCATTCAAACTCAGATTGAAGGCTGCAGAGAAACTGTGCTGAAGAGAGAGGGTCTCTCAGTCAGAATCTGCTATTTTTACCTAGAAGGACTATTCTTGAACACAAAAGAAACTTTAAAAGTGAACAAGCAATAAAAAAAAAAATCTGTGCACACAATCCTTGTGGCTGTGTAATAGCATTACCAAGGGACATACTAGAATATTGGGAGGTTTCCAAGTCAGGACGTGACTGAGCAACTTGGCTAAATATCGCAATCCTATGTATCCTCAGAGTGAGACACTGTCGCAATGCCAGTGTATGGCACTTTATGTAAACAAGCTAAAGTTATTTCCCTGGGCATACAGGAACAATACTAATTATGAAACTCTTCCTTAAACTGGATTTTATGATGAAAAAGAAATTTCTTTTCTCTAAATGTCATCAAGAGAAACAAACTTTAAAGTATACTTAATTTGGGGGTCTGGTGTTGACATTTGCTATACTTGGTTAGAGTTATGTTGACTGGGGATGCTTATCCCAGAGAAAAAATTTAAGTTAAAAGGAGATTTACAAAATGATGCTAAAATTTTAGAAACTTGAGTCGAACAGATTGTGAGGAAATCTTGTAATCACCAGAAGTGACTGAAAAAACGGAAAATTTGAACTGACCAATGAAAAAGAATGAGGATCAGAAACTTCCTAAGTCAGTTTGTTCAGGTCTTTACAAAACCATGAGTTTCCATGATATGTCAATTACCATAGCATGGAAATGATGGAATGTCTTAAATGTATTTTTATAAATCTCATATAATGCTAATATCTAAACCTTAAAAAGAAAAACTTCACAACCAAGCAAAATCTAACGGCATATACAGAAAATAATCCCATATAAAGCCAGGCGAGGTGGCACACACCTATAATTCCAGCACTTGTGAGGCTGAAGCAGGAGGATTGCCATTAAGTTCAAGGCCAGCCTGGGCTGTGTAGTTAGTTCAGCAGCAGCCTGGAGTACAGAGCGAGACCTTGTCTCAAAACAAAACAAACTATATAGCCAAGAATGATTCATTTCAAGAACGTAAAGATGGCTTTAACATAATTGAGTTAATAAATGTCCTTAAAACATTTAAAAACACCCACGTCATCTCTTCCTTCTTTGAAAACCTAACAAATGAAATGCCAAATCTTTTAGTAAATTGTACACACAAATATATTAATACTATAAAATGTATGTATATATTCGCAGGTGTATACACGTATATACACACATAAAACTGAAAAGTCATCCTCATACTTGTTATGTGTACAAACATTATCAGTAAATTTGTTCAAAATAAAGAAAAGACATCCACTGCTTTTTAAAAAATGTTGTTCTAGCTGACTATAGTGGCACACGCGTATAATCCCAGCATTTGGGAGGCTGAGACAGGAGGATCATGAATTTGAGGTCAGCCTGGGCTACACAGTGAGTTCCAGGCCAACCTAAGCTACATAGAGAGACTTGAATAAAAAAAATGCCCATAAAATATAAAAGTGTTGTTCTTAAAGTTCTAATAGGCACCATAAATATTAAAAGGAGTGATTCAAAGATTATATGGTCATTTAACCAGAAAACCTAGGAGAATCAATGAAAGGACCCTTAGGTTTAACAAAATTCATTAAAACATCAATAGGGGGAAAAAAACCCTTTTATATACCAGCAATAGCCAATCAAAATAGAGAACAGAGGAAAAGTTTGGCCCAACAGGATAGGAACTCTATCCTGTTGGCTGGTTCCCTAGCGTCTACAGCTTTGTCCAGCAAGAGCAGGTGCTTGATAAATTGAATGAATAAACAAATCCATAATAAGATTAAGAATATAAAGCAACAGACCAAACAAATTCCACAGTTAGATTCATGTACTTCTAAGAATTCAAAATTGTACTTCAAACCACAGTGGGGGAGAATAGATATTTTCCCTAAATGGCAATTGAAACTATTAACTGGCTGACTGCTTTTAAAATATATGAGTTCTATTTGTACGTCCCTCACCCTAAGGTATGGTGTGCTCTGTTGGCTACTTCAGCATAGCATGTGAGGCTGCTAAGTAGTGACAAGGAAATATTCGTCTTGTCTTAGGGTAAAGGGAAGTTTTCCTAAATATATAAGTAAAATAGAAACATGAAAGATTTATACTGTCTGATCAATAAAAGTTGAAACCTTGGTTTTATGAAAATGCCATAAACAAAACATAAAACATAATAAATAGGGAGAAATATTTATAATGACTGATCAAAGACTGAACCCTTTGTTCATAAAATGTTATAAAACCCAATGAAAAGAATGATTAATCAATATGGAGGTAATCTGAAAAGGGTAAAATGCCTAGCAGTAAGATAACAGGCAGCTAACAAACTCACTCGCCCTAACACACACCAACATGAAACTTGGACTCAAGTCCTTTTCTCTAACTTACAGTGCTGCAGAAGACACAAGAAAGCGGGCCGCTGTTAACTGCCGAAAGGAGAAAAGGCTAATTTCTGCTAAACAAAATCAAAGATTTGTCAAACATTTACACACAAGAGTATCTGTTGTATCATTCACCTTCCTTGATGCTAGGTATTATACAATAAATGTAATATATGCTTGTTATAAAAATTAACCAGTTCAAACTAAGGCACATAGTTCTAAAATCTACATATTAAATTTTATTTTATTTTTTGAGACAAGGTCTCATTCTGTAGTCCAGACTGGTCCTGAACTTCCGATGTATCCCAGCCTGGCCTCAAAGTCACGGCAAGACTCCTGCCTCAGTCTCCCAAGTGCTGGGATGACAGGTATGTGCCACTGCGTCCAGCTTACACTTTAAATTTTAGTACACTACAAAAACCTCAGTTCTCTTAAACAGCTACATGATAAATCATTGTTTTGTTATATACAAAAATCTTACTTAAGGAATCTCCTTAACCTAGCAATGTGATCTTGCCAATTGAACAATCACTGGTTTTCACTTTTTTTTTTTTGCACGTGTTGATAAGCACTAATACAAGATATATCAAAAATGGAACTGATTTCTCAGCAGTAATAACTGCTTAAACTTGACAGCTGCTCACCACACTGACTCTAATAAATATGTTAGTTAATATTCTCAAAAAGTGTGTGGATAATTAATAACAGTGACATACTAGAAAAGTCTAGATGGCCAAAGTCCTTCTAAATTAGTTAAGGAATTATATTTCTTAGCCACTAGAAATATTATGAATGAACAACACAAACCTGTTTATTTCAAAAGACTGTAAAATTATAAAAACACATAAGCACTGTGAGCCTGCTGGAGTTCATATATACATTTAAAAAATATCTACCTATGGGGGCTGGAGGAATGGCTCAGTGGTTAAAGTGCTTACCTAGCAAGCGCTAAGTACCGAGTTTGATTCCTCAGTATCACATAAACCGGGTGTGGTGACACACCTATAATCCCAGCACTTGGGTGGCTGAGACAGGAGGATTGCCCATGAGTCCAAGGCCAGCCTGGGCTCCATAGTGAGTTCAGGACCAGCCTGGGCTACAGAGCAAGACCCTGTCTCAAAAAATAAATAAATAAATAAATAAATAAAAATAAAAGAAAAAGAAAAAACTTATATGATCATCCATTTGGCTTGAAATCAAAATGTTAATCAAGATTATCTTGCAGTGGGAGAATTACAGGTCATTAGAACACTTGTGCATGCTTTCCTTAAATTTCTAAATGTCCATCTGGCATGGTGGCATATGTTCACAACCCCAGAACTCTGTGAGGCTGAGGCAGGAGAATTACAAGTTCAAGTTAACCCTGGGCAATTTAGTGGCTTAGTGAGACCCCGTCTCAACATATAAGATAAAAAGAGAAGCAGGCCCTGAGCTCAAAAACCAGTATCGCAATAAAGAAATCCAACTGTCCCAGGGATAAAATGTTTCTGCAATCATAAAAAAACATTTTTAAAGCAAGAAAACAGCATTCTAAAGACTACTTACATTGATGATGTAAGAATTTGTATGCAACCACCCTTGATTATCATAATAAAGGATTACTCAGGATCAATGTTAACAGCACAGGCCAGTGCCTGTCCACAGAGTCCATACTTAGAATTTCCAACATTAGACTCACCTAAGAGGTCATGGTCAGAGGTGCCCAAGGCAGAGACGAAGACCATGGAAGGAGGCCTCATTTCAGTAGAGAAGAGAGGTCAAGTGCTAACCAATGCTCTCAAAGGCAGAGAAACTATTAGTGACCTACAATTCTACTTCTGAGCTTCCTAACCAGAGAAGTTAACACAGTTGAGGATTAAAATCAAAAAAGGCCTTAACCATACAGTAGTAGGCCAGTTGCTACACAAAGGAGTTCTGTGTCAAGGCCTTTTTGAGGAAATCCTAACCACCTACAAGTACTTGAAGAGCACAAACACTCAGATGAAGAAAACAGACCGCCTTTCACAGTAGGAACAACAAAAAATTAAATGCAAAGGGCTTAGAATCTGCTTGACTACAGAAGAGACCTCAGGTGAAAAAAATTCTGTTCTGACTAAAGACAAACAAATCACTAATAAAAGACCAAATTTCATTTCAATAATCTTTCGACTTTTTTTTAAGCTCAAGTAACAGTTATTTCTTGTCTTATCCAACTCAAAAGATAGAAGAACTCACCCAGACTTGATCTAGAAAGAATCTTGTACTTGAGAACCTCCTAAGAGATGGTGCTTGTAGCCTAGATTTCTGGCTTTCCTGAGTGCATGAAGATGTATTTGCCAGTTGACAGGGACATAAAAAGCTAACCAAAACCAAAGATCACTGTGAAAGCCTTCCAAACCTCCTCTACTTAGAAGCAATCTTAAATCTATTCATTTCTTTGGCAAAGAATTAAGTTCATACATAAAGATTGGGGATCAAAAAATATTTGAAATGGTAGCAAATCAATGGTCATTTTTTGGCAGACAGAAAGAATTTGATTAACATTGGTAAGCTTAAACTTAATGATGCAAGTCCAAAGCACCTTCCGTAGATAAATCACAAGCACATTCACAAAAGTTAAGAGATTTTAGCAAGCGTTCTAACTCTGCCCTGGTCAGAGGACAGGCCTTCAAAGTACTTTAATAATGGCTCGTAAATCCACAGAGATGTTTATAAAAGGGCGAATGCACTTCAGATGCAAAGGCATTGGCTAAGCCCGAGGTTTCCCAATAGCCCAATAGCAAGTGACTGAGGAACAGTGGTTCTTGAAGTGTTCCTCCTGCCTCTTCCTCAACAGCCACATAAACCACACGGAGGAACTTGCTGGGCCCACACGGTCTCCTGCTCATTGGATCAGAAAGACGGGTGGGGGCCTAGCTACCTGAGTGCGCCAGCTACCGGGTGCTTCTGACTTAAGACCCTGAAAGCTTGTGAGTACAGCACCCCAAGCACAAGAAGCCTGATTCAGTGTGTACCGGCCTCTTCATAGCAGCTGACCCAATGCCTGTCCCTTTTAGTGGGCAGCACGAGGATTAGGACCTTGTTCAAAATACACTTTGAAAAGACCCTTGGAAACAGGTCCAATGGAAAGCTATCTTTTTTGTATGTTACCATAGTAACAGAAAGCATCACTTACTCCTATAAGACAAGTCATTATTTACAGAAAGATCATTTGATTCTGGGAAAATAAAATTTTGGAAAAGCAAACGGGAAAACTTAGCCTTGAAAGCTTCCATATACACCCCTGTGGCTCACACGTTAGGTGAACACTCCCTAATAGGGCTCCCCACCGCGGGAAACATCTGTCCTGGGCAAAACTTCACTGAAAAAGGGCATTTCCAAGTTACGGAGCAAAGGGACATTTTACTTCAGTTGTTCTGCCCATCCCCCAACCCCCAAAGGAGGGCGCCCTCCCCCACCATCACCCTTTGCACCCGTGACACCCAGTCCCAGCGTGTGGGAAGCACTGCTAAAACAGCCTTTACTCCATATCCTAAAAACCATTTCTGTCCTTTCAAATCAATTTCAGCCTCATCTTGTAGTTTATAATTTCAATGTTCACTTTCTTATCCAGTTCCCCTAACAACCTGCAAATCACCTTATTATTCCCACTCTTCTGATGAGAAACCTGGCACTCAGCGCTGGCCTTCATAAACAGCTGATCATTGACTGGTAAAGCGGAAATGCATAGGCTTTGCATAGAAAATTAAAGAGCTCAGGAAAGCTGCATCCAGAAGAGCTCAACTTGCTCGAATCTGTCATCTACCAACTGATAGTCACCAGACATCCCCTACGTAGATGAAGCCGGGTTGGCACTTTTCTGGCTTAAGAAGAGGGAGGTAAAGGGAGGTGAGGTAAGTTAAATCAGACAGACCCTTCCAGGGACCCGACTCAGGTGGCCAGTGGTGAGCTCTGGAGTTCCAAGGGCCACAAAGACGGTGAGGATAGCATTAAGATTAATTAGGCTCTCATTACATGCCGGGCACCAGGCTACAGATATTAAATAACTTTACTATCCCCATGTGACAGATGAGAACAAGGAGCAACAGAACGGCTAAGTAACTCGCCCAAGATTCTATGTCCTCCACACACAGGAAGACGGGTAGAGCAGTGCCAGCCCCGCCCAGGGGATCTGCCTACCAGCAGTGGAAACCCAACGTGGGACAGCAGCAGCCTCCACACCAGTCTGTGTCCTAGGCTTCCACACTCTGTCACTTGAAACATTAATCACCGCTTAGATTCCAAGTAATTAGGCGTCAGCCCTGATGCCTAACAGCTGGCTCTTTCCCAGACCACCGCCAGGAAGGTTTTCTAGACCTCACTTGATGATGGAAACCTGCGTGATTTGCTCGGGACTAAATTGCCTTCAACTGATTTAAGAGAAATTGGAGAGCAAAGCAGTGTTGGAGAAAATTGTGAAAGCGTCTGGGAGGCTGCAGTTCTGCAGAGATTTTTCTTTTAAAGAAAGAGAAATAAAAAGGACTCTTTCTTGGTGTAAACCACCACTGCTTTAAAATTTTTTTTTCTTCCTTCCAATGGCTCCCATTTTAGAACTGTATGAGCCAGCGTTTCACATGTTGACCAGTCTTTGTGTGTTTATACATCTCTTTCTTAAGGAAACACAGATCAACCTGAAGAGAACACGCTGGCAAAAAGGCAAACTTTCACAGAGAACAAGGGCGGGCTTCATGGTGAGGCAACTTCTAAACAACTCAAGTCGCGTACGTTCCTCATTCCTTGCCTCTAATTCCCACTGGATAAGCACCTGGCCATCCCAGGCGTTCCACGGAAACCCAGCAGTCTACATTAACATCTCCTTAAAGCAAAGTCCCCAGCCTGGGAGATGAGGCCACACTGACCCCAGATCAGGCGACTTCGCAGCAGCATTTCTTTCACACTCTAGTAATCCTGGTCCAGCTACTGGCTGTGAGCCCAAACACGCCCGACCGTCAGATGGAAACCGAGCTGGGCAAGTTGCTAAGTTAGTACTGTGGCTGGCACAGAGTAAGTGCTCACGGGGCCGGTACTTCTACTGTTGGTACTTCTGCTACAGAGAATGGCATGCAGGATCTCGCTTTATCTGTAACGTTTCACGGCCTTAAATACTTTTTAAAAATGAAAACATCTGTCAACACACACACAGGAAAAGAAAAGACGCTGCCCTGGGGGTGGGTTTCAGGTAAAGGCTCTGGGACCATCTCCTCTGCCTACGTTTCCCCGCAGGACGCGTCCCCCTGCACCTGTGGCTCGACACCGGCGTGCCCACGGCAGGTCCTCGAGCCCCCGTGGTCGCCCGCGGGACTAGGAGAGGCATTTGGGGAGGGGGCTCAGATGAGCCTGCGGCGAGGCTCTACGAGCTTTGGACTTAAGACTCCGGGGATGTGGATGGGATAATTCCCCGCCCCGGCGGCGGCCACAGGAACGGGCGCCCGGGCTGCTGATCAGCGCCTCGAGGGGCAGCCGGTGCCACGGGCCGGAGCCGGCGCGGCGGCGCGGAGCCCCGTGCCCTCCCACGCGGACCTGCCCGCACCGCCGGCTCGGACGGCCTCGGGGAGCGGCGAGCCCGGTCCGGGGTCGCACCCCGCCCGCTGACTCAGGGCCACTTCTCCCGGGAAGTTCATTAAAAGAGCAGTTAATCCGCGCCCAAATCCGAGCGCTACCCCAGAGCTCCGAGCCCTCCCAGGCCGGGGTGCAGGGCTCCCCTGCGGGGGGCGACCCTGGAGGGCCGCGGTGCGGGGAGGCGGGGGCGCCGCAGCGCCCGGCGGCCCGGCGCCTGCCCATCCCGAGCGGGCGGCCGGGGACGCGGTCGGTGCGGGCACGGCGCGCGCGCACCGCCGCGGCGGATCAAAGTTCGGCGCGGCCACCCCGGCGGCGCCCCCCGCGCTCGGCTCCCCGGGGCGGGCGCGGACCCCGCGGCGGTGCCAGGGCCCGGGGCGCGCCGCAGGCGGCGTACTCACCCAGCGCGAGCAGGGCGAGCCGTCCCGCCGAGGTGACCATCTTCCGCGCGGGCGGGCAGCGGGCGGGCAGCCGGCGCTCCAGCCTCCTGCCCTCCCTGCGTGCCCGAGTGGCGGAGCCGCGCCGCGCCGCTGGGAAAAAGGCGCCGGCGAGCAGGGCCGGCCCCCGGCGCGGGCGGGAGGAGAAACGCGCCCCGCAGCGCCGCCGCCGCCCGCCCGGCGGAAATGGGAAGGAGGCGCCGTCGCCTCGGCGGCACTCGGCGACCGGGCCGCGAGGACCCCCCCCCCCAACAGCCCGACAGGGGTCCCCCCCGCGGCCACGGGGGCGGGGACTGGGGCGGGGCGCGGGCGGGGGGCGGGGCCACTCGGGAGCCGGGAGCCCCGCGGCGAGCCTGCCGGTCACCCGGGCGGAGGACAGGGCGGGGAGCGCCAGGCGGGAGACGCCACCCAGGACGACCCTCGCGGTGCGCCCGCCGGACTCTGCGAGCGGGATCGCTCGGCGGCGCCCCATCATCTCGGGGAGCAGTGGCAGCTTCTAGGCTCTAGGTGGCGGAGCGGAGTCGCCCGGGCTGCTGTCACCTGCGCGCAGGCCGGTTCCCGGGGCCTCTCCTAGGGAAGGAACTGGACACAGGAATGGGAACTGGGAGCGTTACTGGCCTGCTGCCCAGACTCGGGCCAAGGAAAGCGCACCCCTGATCGAAACAAGAATCGGTTACACCAGGTTTCCCCACCTGTTCCTACCCCCACCCCTCCTTGCGATCAATTCTGGAGCCGCCTGTGCCCGGACACAGCCACCCTACCGCGTCAGATCAGGGCGACTTCGTACTTGTGACCTGGTGCTGATAATGAAATTGTGCTCCGGAGGACGCGCAAACCGAGTTATCCACCACCCCTGGCCTGCGCGGGGAGTTGGGGTCAAGGACAGGGAGCACGTGGTCAAGTGTGCCGCTAGAGAGGGGTGAGGGCAGAAGCCACTAAGGTCATCCCTTCAGGACCTGAGGCTCTCCGCTGCCCCTAATGCTGAAATTTAGGAGGAGAGGGGAACAAAGGAAAGATAGGACTGCACATAGATGTCTTGGGGTCTGTCACAGAGGACAGTACACCCCAGAGGAGAGTTAGGGACCAGTCATAGAGCTCCCAGACTGACCTTCCTCTCCTGACCCCCACCCCACACCAGCCTTGCGGACCGCTCTCCGGGATGGAGAGTGCTGAGGTGGGATTTCTTGAGCTTTCCTTGGCTGAGACTCAGAGTTGATTTTCACCAATTTGTTTCCTAGGATCAGAGGACCTAAGAGGAAGCACTAGGCCGTTTGTCTTAATATTTAGGTAGGAAGTATCAGTGGGGGGGGGAGGGGGGAGGAATTTTGAAAAGGGTGTAAATTTGCATTTGCAGATCATTTCCCTGCATTACATTAGCTGTGTCTTTTGGAGTTCCTCGACCTGTAATGATCTACGGCTGGGGAGAGTTTCATGGTAAATTCTAGAATACATCTTTTTTTTTCAGTCTAGGGTCTGGTGTCACCTCTTTTGCTTTGGTCTTGACCTTTCCTGGTGGCTTCCCTGTCTCCTCCCTAGACTAGTCTGAGCGGGCTACAGGAAGGAATCCGGAGTCCTCCCACCCTTCCATTCTAAGACTTGGAGATGGATCATTGGCTTCCTCTTAGAAGATGTGGGTAAACTCAGTGTGGCTGCTGGTTGGTGGGCCAGCTGTCCCAGAATTAGGGTCCCTCGTTCGTGCTTTTCTGTTCCCTGCCCACACACAGTGTCGGGGTGGAGGACACACCAGCAGGAGCAAGCCACTGAGCTTGTCCCCTCGAGGACTGGGAAAATCTTTTTAATCAAGAGATAATTTGCCATCATGTAAACTAAAAAGTGCTCAAATCAAAGTACAGTCTAATGCCTGAAAATCATTAACTCTCTCCGGAGATTTCCTCGAGCCAATCCGTAGCTGTGGTTTTATAACCTTCCAATTCATTCTTGTCAGACACACGATCGGGGTGGACACGTTGATACTCTGGTGTGGCCTTTTCTGTGTCTCATTGAGTCATCACAACAACCTCCAAGCTTGATCTCGTCCCCCTCGTACAGGGCAATGATTGGGACTGAAAGAATTCAGCAATTTACCCACAACAAAGAGCAAAGACTGATTTTGAGAGCAAACCAGGCTGGTTGTAAGGCTTATGTGTGGGTTTTTCTGCTGTGCTGCCTCAGTTTCCATTTTAAATAAATATAGCCCATTGAGTTGGTGTAAGGATTAAGTAATTTCTATGCTTAGTACAGTCTTTTGGATCAACAAACCTAGCTATTAGATGCACCTCTTTTAGGTTGGGGGTATAGCTCAGCAGTTAAAGTGTTTGCCACAAGTGCAAGACTCTG
Organism: Ctenodactylus gundi; assembly: GCA_004027205.1. Lineage (NCBI taxonomy): Eukaryota > Metazoa > Chordata > Mammalia > Rodentia > Ctenodactylidae > Ctenodactylus > Ctenodactylus gundi. Next base: position 224,684 of record PVKB01001607.1, read on the forward strand.
GGTTCGATTCCCCAGTACCACATAAGATGGGTGTGGTGACACATACCTGTAAACCCAGTACATGGGAGCTGAGGTAGGAGGATTGCAGTGAGTTTGAGGCCAGCCTGGCCTACATAATGAGTTCAGGCCCAGCTTGGACTACAGAGCAAGAGAGACCTTGTCTCAGAAAACAAGACAAAATAAATACACCTCCCTCCATGGAGACACTTTCCCCTTTTCTCAGTTTCCTGCCATTTTCCTGATTTTATCATTCTTCTGTCTTTTCTCAGGTATGTTCTTATGAGCACACGTACATGCACACACAGCTCCCTTCCTAGAGGGAAGAATTTCACAGGTGAATCAAAAGGCATGACTTCATTTTTCAGCCTTGGATATGAGAAGCATCCGATTAAACAGTACAGAAAGCAATTTAGAACAAAGAAAGCCATTTTCCTAAAGGATGGTGTGACACATTCACATTTTTATCACGCCAAATATGTTGTTCTCTGAGCTGAGTGAGGTTGTAGGGTCTCCCCTAAAAGCTGTGTGGCGACTCAGCTGTGTTATTTGCCGTCAGGCATGGTTCCAGTCTTTCATGGCCACTGAGGCACCTGCTTCAAACTGCACGTGAAAGAACACACCTCTACTACCTTTGTATGCACAGGCCTCAGCCATTCCTGAACTCAGGTGATTCCTTCTGTAACAGGCCAATTACAGCCTGTCCTCCCTGTTCAAACAAAAGAACTATGTGAGGTCCTGGGCAGAGGCCAGAAAGTCCTGCTGTCAGCTTGCCTTTCTTCTCCCCTTCTTATTACCAGAGCGTGGGCTCACGGGGGGCCCCTTCTTCACTAGCACCGGTCTCCCCTGCTTTCCTGATTCATTTATGCAAGGGACTGTGGACCCGAAGCCCCAGAAACTCCCTGGAGAGGTTCAGGCCAGCTGGCTCCTTTTAACTCCACAGTTACCCAAGATATTGGTGAGTGAACAGCCAGATGCCCAGGGAGGAAACACAGCCACGGGCCACGGCACTGGAGGAATTGCAGTTCTTGCAGATCCTCAGACACAGGACCTTTCCTAGAGTCAGAGGGAAAATAGACAACTAGCCTGGTAGGAGGGCAAATGTTGGATGTCATCTGTGTGTGTGTGTGTGTGTGTGTGTGTGTGTGTGTGTGTGTGTAAGAGAGAGAGAGAGAGAGAGAGAGAGAGAGAGAGAGAGAGAGAGAACTTTGTAGAGCCATATTTAGGCAGAGTGAGATTTTAATACCATAGGGGATTTAGGAGAAGAAATCTAATCTGAAGTAAGGTATTGTCCAAGTATTGGCCTCTGCAATTAATGTATTCCTTATCTCTAGCCAAAGGAAAAGTAGGAAACTCTATGCTGAGCTCATTTTTTTTAGCTTTCATCACCGAAATAATGGGCAGGGTGAGAGGCAGTAGGAGCCATTTGCTGTGTCCTCAGCTGCCTGGATGACTTCCATCACCAGCATGTTACAAGGACTGGCCTGAGCCTCCACACACATCTTCAGGGCCAGCTCTCAGGTGTACCCAGGAAAGCACACTGGGCTGATGGCTCTAGAGCCCAGTGGTGACTCTTGGAGGCTGGTTGCACCGGTGGTCCAAGCAGCTTCATGTCGTCATCAGGCAAGGAGGTCAGAGTCTCTAGGATCTCTGTCAGCAGATGGCTGCACCAGTCAAAGATGGATCATCTTACGTAACTCATGTGCTTCTCAGTGGCCAGCATGCGGCACAGGTACCGGAGCACTCAGCACATCAATGTCAAACCATCGCTCTGAGCCCACTTGGAGCAAGAAGGCTCTGGACGCCTCCCGGTCTATACTGTCTCGTCTGCTGATCCCGGCAGCCCCACTCTGCTGCCACATCCTCTGAAGACTGGAAAGTTTCTCACCAGAATTCCCAGGAGTTCTCCTTGGAAAGGACCTGTGCCCAGAACTGTTTAAGGAAGCAAATCTAGTGATGTTGATAAAAACATGGTTGGGATGCTCAATAGAAGCAATGGGAGGGAACAGGAAAAGACAACCTAAAGAAGGAAGGGAGGGGCTGGAGGATTGCACAGTGGTTAAAGCGCTTGACTAGCAAGCACAAGGCCCTGAGTTCAATTCCCCAGCACCACGTAAACCAGGCATGGCGGTGCATACTTGTAATCCCAGAACTCATGGGAGGCTGAAACAGGAGGATTGCTGTGAGTCCAAGGCCAGCCTGGGCTACGTAGTGAGTTCAGGACCAGCCTGGGCTACGGAGTGAGACCCTGTCTCAAAACAAAACGAATGAAAGGAGGAGAAATCAAAGGGTTATAGAGAAATGCAAAAGGGGATAATAATTCATTTTTGGTGATGAATCAGTATCTGAGAAATGCCAGAAATTTTCTCCAAGCTCAAAGGAAAAAAGAAACAAAAGGAGAGAGAAGCTAGGAGACAGAGAAAGGCAAAGTTGGGGTGTTTAAAATATTGTTAATAGGGAGCTGGGAAAGAAAGGACCGAGCTGACAGAGAAGCTGATCTTAGAGCCCAGCCCCAGGGGTTAGTGATGAGAGGAGGCAGGTGTACAGCTCATAGGTTCCTAAGTGAGGATGTTGTCTAAGACTCCATGCAAGTGCAGTGGCAGATTTCCATTCCGTGACAGATATCCACAGCCTCCTGCCTCCTTTCCAAGCTCCCGGTTGAAGAGCCAGAGACTAATAATGATGGGGGCGGATGCCATTGTTCAGCCGAGAAAGGATCCCACCCACACATCAGAGACTTCAAGGGATCCCAGTGAGGCTGAATGCAGATGAAGCCAGTCTGAAAGAAGGGTTTGACAACCTTCAATTCCCTTCATGGAACAGAAAAGCTCTGGAGGGCGGGGTGCCACGGGAACCTGGAGATGTTCCCAAACCTGTGGTGGCACAGAATGGACTCAGGGGAGGGGCAGCACATCGCATCCTCCCAAAGCATCAGAAACTACCCAGCCACATGGGTGACACACAGAGCAGGGGTCCTGTGAGGCGGGGAGGCTCACCCTGGGCGCCTGGCATGGACAGCATTGCTGAGGGGGCGATGGTAAGACCATTCACCAGCCTGATGTGTTCATGACACACAAGAGAAAGAGTTTTCATGTGTAGGTGACACTGCTCTCTGGAGTCCCCAGAGACAACTGGTTCTTAATTACTTTCGTTTTGTCTGTCTGTGCCACACAGGGCCACTGCAGACTATGGTCCAGAAGATGGGTGAGGTTCTAGGACTCAACAGGGGGACAAGTAAATCACCCTCTGCTTTGTGGGCCACTCAGGCAGAAGAATCAGGATACTTCAGAGAGGAAAAAAATTCATGTTAGCAACAAAGCACTATGCATGGAACTTTGCGAGAACCGATGTGACAAAAAGTTCTGTCTCTTTTCAATTTACTTCAGATTAGAAACTAAAAAAATGTAAATGATTAAAGTACCATCCGAACCCCCCCCCCCCCAAAAAAAAAAACACATTTCACAGATGCTATTCCAAGCAAGCAAACAAACTCGAGAATATAAAAGAAAAAGTGTAAAGGAAATGTCAGTGAGTAATGAAAGCAGTAAAAATTAGTATTGAGCCTGATTTCAGATTTTTTAGTGTGTGGTAGCAGTCACCACCAACAAGCTAGACATTTGCCTTTCAGTTCTGCTAGCAGAATCCCAGTTTTATTTGCTCGGTAGAATACTCTGATCCACAGGAGGAGGCAGAGCAATCCCTCAGCCATTTTGATCACTGGCCTAGGGCTGTTGTGTGACAAAATCTGACTTAGGAAATGTTTGGGAGCGACTCTTGTGAGGCTTTTTGGAGGGAAGTATATGCTTTTTGATAAAAAGAAGCACTGAGGTTTCTACTTGGCTTCCTGCCTTGAAAATAGTTATTTAAGGATGATATATATGGAGCTGTGGCATCCACCTTGTGATCATGAGGAAAAGGTCAGGAGAATCTGAGAGCTGGCCGGCCGTCACCCTGACATTGAATTACTGCTGAAGTCACCCTGGAACCGCTTCCTGTCACCCTCATTTTTATCTGACATAATCAAATGTCCTTAATGTCTCAGTTACCAAAGGTTATTCTCTCTCTCTCTCTCTCTCTCTCTCTCTCTCTCTCTCTCTATATATATATATATATATATATATATATATATATATATATATATATATGGATTAGGAGCTGGGATTGAATAGCACTAATAACAATCTAAAGGCCTGGATTAGTGATGGAGACGTGATGAGATAGGAGAAAAAAATTAATATATGCTCATCCTCTCATCTTTCATTGAGGAGAATCAATACCTACTGTGGAATTCTTTTTCTTTGATATGTACATAATTTCTTTAAGAATTTAAAGGTAAATACTAATGATGAACATCTAGCATCAAAATGTCTAAAGGGAAAAGGTGTGTGTGAGGGGGTGGAGGATGCGGATGGAAGAAAAAAATAAGGAAAATTGTGAAATGAGAAGGGCAGGAAACACACGCACATATTCCGGTGGTAGAAGTCAGTATGAGTGTGTGTCCCTATTAAACATGAATAGGTTAGGCTCTTTTAAAATAAAAATCTGGCCAGAGGTTTTCAAGAAACATCCCTAGGCTGGGGGCATGGCTCACAGGTTAAAGCACTTGCCTGGCAAGGTCAAAGCCCTGTGTTCGATTTTACAGCACCACATAAACAGGACATGGTGGTGTATGCTTGTAATTCTGACACTTGGGAAGCTAAAACAGGAAGATTGCTGTGAGTTTGAGGCTATCCTGAGTTATATAGGGAGTTTAGGACCAGACTGGACTACAGAGCAAGACCTTGTCTCAAAAAAAAGTATGTCTAATAGTGATATAAAATAGTTACCCAGGAAATACAAACCAAAAGAAATCTGAGGATGTAAGACATCTATGAGAAAAATTAAATGTGCAGCAGTTAAGAAATAATATTCAAGATCATTGTGATCAAAGTCAGGAGCATCAGGAGAACTACAAGGACAAACTACGATCCCTCCAAGTTGGTAGACTGTCCCATCAATGGTCCCCAGAGAAGCTTCCCCCTTACCATCTATGCCTTTATGTCATTTCTTTCATATTGAGCCTGGGTTTGGTTGTGTGGCTTGCTTTGTCCAATGGGACATTAAATAAACAGAATGATGCATGTGAAAATTAAATGAGTTCTAGATGGCAGCAGCCCAGCCTAGACTAGTAAGGATGAAGACCCACTTGGAACAGACTACCCCCTCCCCGGCCTGCTTCTCACTGCATCGGGCTGTAAGAGGGAGCCCTGCCAACTCCCACAACTGCAAGAAATAATGAAATGGCATGACTTTAAACTGACTAAGCTTTAGTGTGATTTTTTTATGCAGTACCAAGTAATTGCCATACTTGGGGAATGCTGAGTGGTTCTTTCAGCTTTTGGCACCTCAGAAGGATGAAAATTAAAGAAATACCTTATGAATAATAATAAATACCAATATAAGTAATTAAATATATGCAAGTACAGATTTCTACTCTATAAATATAAATACATTCCTTCAAGGAATCTTAGAAGATTTAAAAGAAATAATTGTATGTTATCCCCACATAAAACCTCAACACATTTTGGAAAGAAGATTGACCAAAGTCATTGACTATAACAATGCAATTAAATTAGAACTTAATAACAAGACGACAATGTGAGTACCTATTACCTAGAAATAACTACTTTTCCTTGATAATTCTTGGATCAAAGAGAAAATTAAAACTAAGCTATAAAATAATGAGAAAAAAATCAAAACAAGCCAGGCCTGGTGGCACCCTGGGAGGCTGAGAAAGGAGGATTTCAAGTTTGAGCCCTGTCTGGGCAACTTTGGAACTTAAGGAGACACTGTCTCAAAGCAAATTTTAAAAACCAGCTGGGTATTTTGAGACTGCTTTGAGTCTCCCATGGGTCTTTAAGTGACCTCTTACTCCTCCCTGGGGTGTAGCTCAGTGTAAAGGATCTGGGTTCAGTCCTCAGTATCACACACTCATACACACACAGACACACACACACACACACACACACACACACACACACACACACACTCAAGACATATGGGATTCAGTTAGAGCCATTTGCAAAGAAAAATATTGCAGATGAAATTTTATTTTATTATTAAGGAACAAAACTATCAATAAATGAAACAAGTTAACTTACATAGAAAAAAGAATACAGGGAACCCAAGGAAGACAGAAATAAGAGGTCGCAAAGCCAAATCAGTGACATAAAAAGGTCAAAAATTATTAAAAATGTGAAAGCATCTCTAAAAGAAGAAAGCCAAGGCGAGGCTAATGGTGAGGAACGGAGAGAAAAGAGGAATGTACAATGTTAACAAACATAAGAGGATGGAGACAGTCTCAGTCTCAGTTCAGGTGTTAAGACTGAAATAAACTTGAAGTTCCCAACATAACAAAATTAGCAGCCAACAAGCAAGAGCAAGAAAGGAAACAGCACTTCAGAACACAGATGAAAAAAGCTCAATTTAGTGCTAACAAGTTTCAAAGTGCTGAAAATCGTATGCCACGACCAAGTAGACTTCCTTCTTGTGAGTCAAGTGCTGCTTTGTGAATGTAAATGAAAATTAGTGCAGCACCAAGTTACATTTTAAAAATCAAAGATAAAATCTGAAATCATCTCTAGAGTTGCTGGAGAAGCTCTGAGTTAATGAGCGAGGGGATAGTTCATGGATGTCAGGAGTCTCCGCGTCATATCAGCTTTGATAACCTTCAAATTGAAACATGAGAAGCATTCCTACTAGAGCAGGACGCAAACTAGCAAATGTAGCCACGATTACATAATGTCTTCCAAATAATTTGATTCGGTGGGGAAGAATCAAGAATCTTAAGGCTTTTTAGGATATTCACTGTCTTCATCCTGCTCCACCCACTAATTTGAAATGAAACCTTTATCCTGCTGGCAATCTCTTCAACACTCTTGATCCCACCTGCCCCTTACAGTTTGTATTTTCTGCCCTCGGTTGCACACTGTGTAATATTATTTTGACTTGATCATATGTCGTGTGGCTATTTTGACACACATGCATACACACACACATTAACACCTGGACTGCCCTGGAGAAAAGTTGGCCCCCATAACTTAGCTGTTTCCACCATTCATTTTTTTTTCCGTCCAAGCCGAATTAACGAAAATCATCAGTTCTGTGGATTTGCATGCATCTTGGAGAATCTGATGAATCTAGGAACTGTGTTCGCCTCTTTTCTAGGAATCTGTACCTATGTTTCTGTCGATGGACCTCATTGCGTGTGTTTATAGGCATTCACAGAAGGTCTGAAGCTCCTGAAGGGCCCTGGGGTAGCGACACCTGAAATGTACATTTATCTTCAGTCACCCCAGAACTTTTGCATTTGATGCTTTGTTCCAACTGAAATCGATGTTGGCAACTGTTTGCAATCTATGTGCTAATGGTGTGCAGCATAACCAAACATCATCCCTCCCCCTTAAGTGTTAGTATGGAAATGTTCTTCATAGGTGGATTATATATATATATATATATATATATACACACACACACACACACACACTGAAAAACAGCTATCGATATTCCAGAATGTTTCTCCATTCATGTCTGGGTCTTAACATTGAGTGACTCCTTGTCTAGTAGTCTTTTTGCTGGACTTATTTAAATGTCCCGCAATGAATAGATTTCCCCCTGTAATAAGAAAAAAAAAAACTCTGTCGTTGTTTAGAAAGACAGTGAGGGCCGTGTGGCTGGTTAAAGTGGCAGGGAGTGACAGTGGAGAGGATTTCCTTTTTTCCGTAGAAGCAGAGATGATTCTGGGTTGGGGGCCACAGGCACGCCTATTGCTGGGCTCACCCCAGTACAGCAGGAATCAGAGGCCGCCCTGGCCAATCCACTGGCTGGACACAGGGCCTCAGTGTGAGCTGGGTCTGTGATGGGCCGATACTGCCTGCTCCAGGAACAAGGGCCCTGTGTCTGCCACTGTCCAACACAAAGGACAGAGGTTCCCTGTTTATTTTGGATTAGAAATGTTAAAATGAGAGACAACAAAAACATTTGAGTTTTCCCTCTTCTCGGTTTTTTACAAAAAAACAAATTGTAGTTAAGTTAGGGATTTTTTTTTTTTGGCATCTTCTGTGAATAAAAATCAATCAGACTAGATTGCTGAGAGTCTTAAAGAGCTGTCCTTGTTTAATTTTCCTCTCCTCTCTCTCTTTCTTTTTGGTTTGTGGCTTAAGGTTAAAAATTGAGAAGCAGCAGCAACTGACTGGGCCCCTGAATAGTCTATTCATTTCCCAGGAAATGGGGCCTTCCCAGTCCCCTGGTCAGCAGGGCCAAGTGACCCTTGACCTTTTGCAATTAGGCTAAAGCTCCCACACAATCACGGACACACCTCCTCTACCTTCTCTCCCATCCAACCTCCCGGACCCTGGAAGGTTTGTTTCCTTTTCTTTCAGACACTTACTCAAATCCCCTCTTAGAAAACTAGACCTACAAAGGGATAAAATTTAACCAGATGTAGCAGTCTGTAGGTCATGAGTCAGGGTGGCTACCCTTGAAGGCCAGGGTGTGGTATCTGGATCCAAATCCTAGCTCTAGCACGAATGGCTAGCCCTAGGGCAAAACATTCTGAATCTTTCTGATTTTTTTTTAGGTTCCTTTACTAGTAAGATGGGGGATGTCATAATACGTAGCACAGAAAGTCATTACAAAGACTAAATGAAGTGATTGAGCCAAAGGGTATAAGTCAGTATCTATTGCGGGGAATCGTTCAGGGCATAAGGCTGCCATGGCTGCTGAGATGCAACTGTTGTCAACCTTGTAGTGGCTGCCCAACTTGGGACTTAACTGGAGCATGTATAAGACTGGCGAAGTGCAGTCTGTTGGGCTTGTTACTGAGTATCAGTAGCTACAAAGGGAGTAGAAATATGACATGCCCTTGCACCACTGTGACATTGAGAGTGACCGGCTGTAATGAGAGAAGCCATTGAGAAAGACATATTGTGCCCATGAATGGTGTGAAAAGGGCACAGTCGAGGCCACTAATTTGGATCCATTTTGTCATCCTCTACTCTACCAACTCAAACGTGCTACTAATATCATCAGAATCAAATATCTGAAGTGACATTTGCTTGTCATGTTCCAGATTATAAAAGTTCCTCAGTATGATAGACTTGACTGGGCTAACAGGTGCCCAGATAGCTGATAAAACATTATTTCTGGCGGTGTATATGAGGGTCTAAGAAGGTCTGAGCATTTGAGTTGGTAGACAAAGTAAAGAAGATCCACCTTCACCAATGTAAGTGGGCCTCATCTAGTGCTCTGAGAGTCAGAGTAGAATCAAAGGGTGGAAGAAGGGTGACTTTGTCTCTTTTTGAGATAAGATGGTAAGATGGCCATCTTTTGCTCTTGGACACTGATGCTTCTAGGTTTCGGACCTTTCAACACAAGCAAGGGTCTACATTATCTGCCCTTACTGTTTGGATCTTTGGATTCAGATTGGGGTTCACAGCACTGGCTCCTCTGGTTCTCAGGCCTTTAGGCTTGGACAGGAACCACCCCATTGGCTTTTCTGGGCTTCCAGCTTGCAGCTTGCAGTTGGCAGGAAGGACATCTCAGCTTCTATAGTGATGTGAACCAACTCGTAATAAATCTCTTCCTGTATATCTCTATATATCCTATTGGTTCTGTTTCTCAGAGAACCCTGATTTCACGCACTCAGCCCTTCTAGAAATGCTATTCAGAACTGGCTCTCTGAAGAGCTGATACAAAGTGGCAGAATCATTGCCAGTCACGCAAGATCTTCCAACTTCTTTTCATTTTGAGTTTCCATTGGCCACCAGGGACATAAAGAAAAAGGCAACAGATCTTAGGATGTAACAAAAGAAAATCAGGTGTAGTGCAGAGTTAGAGCTTTTGTCTAGCATGAACAAGGCCTCCATCCCTGGCACTGGAAAAAATAAAAAGTTCACACAAAAAATTCCACAAACTTTACCTGTGTCTTCATGCATCACACATTTCCAGAGTTCCAATGGAAATGAGCACGAATGACAAACAGAGCACAGGCAGAGTGACTGTCGGAGATGTCATCAGAATAGTAGCCACTAATCATTTATTAGGAGACTCATCAGGTGACAAGAGCCGCTTCAGCTCCACACGAATTCCTTGTTCTTCCACTGTTCCTTTGTTGTTTTATCTCTCGGTCCCTGCTACCTGCTGTGTGCCTGGCTCTTCTCAGGAAATAACTCAGCACAATCCAATTCCTCCTGCCCGTGACCCAGCCCTCACTGGTGTCCTGAACCTACACCCCAGGCCTGCCCAGGTCTTCACGCAAATCTCATCAGAGATATGGCTTGTTAGCTATCTGTTGATGCCAGACCGGAGTCAGCCAAGTGACCTGCTTCTCCAGTCGGGCAGGGCGGTGGAATTCCCCTGGATGCGACGGTCCTCTTATGTTGCTGTTGGATCACACCAGACGTGATAAGCAGAAGTTCCCCCTCCCGGTGCCACTTACAAAGAGCTTCTGGAAACTTACCTCGTGGATCCTCACGTGGACCCTGGGAGGGGAAGCTGCTCGTGTCATTCCCATTTTACAGACAAAAAAACTGAAATTCAGAGAGGCTAAGGGAATTGTTTAAGGTTACATAGCCAGGAAGTGTCGGAGCAAGAATTTGAGATGCGGCCTTCCAAACTCCAGATCCCAATCCAGGCACAGAAGGGGCTCAGTAAACATTTGTTCTTTCCGTCACAGCTGCCACCAGAAGCCAAAGGTCACTACTTCTGTCTTTTTAAAAATTAATTTATTTTATTTTTAAAAATACATGAACTACAAATTCAAGAGCACATTGGAAACATGGCCAGGGGAGATAATGGTCATTTATTCCACTTCTGGCCTCTTTTCCGCTCCCTCTTACCTTTGCCCTACACCTTCCCTCTTCCCAATCGCAGAGGTTCATCCCTTCCCTAGCAGTCCTCTTCTCTCTCACATTTTTTTCCCTGCAATTGTTTTTGTGAATTTCATAAGAGAAACACTTGTCGATACTCAACCATTTGTGTTTGGTCCATTTCACTGAGTATTGCTGATGCAAGGTGGCCCCATTTTCTTTGAAATGCTTTGTGTCTGTCTTTATGGCTACATAGTATTCCAGTGTGGTATACGTACCACACCTTCTTTACCCATTCCTCTATGGATGGGCAAATAGGTTGTTTTCAGGATTTAGCTATTATGAATTGTACTGCTATAAACACAGATATCATCTTCAAACAATGTTACTGGGGAAACTGGATTATCACATACAGGAGAATGAAATTATACCTACATCTGCTACTACACACTAAAATCAGATCAAAATGGATCAAAGAACTGGATATCAAAACTATTTCTCTCTTATACAGCCCTTTTCCCATGGGAGAATATCACCAGTGTCAGGACAAAGGGGAATTAAAGACATGGTTCTGTTGCAATAAGTATTGTTCAGATCTCAGAGCTCTCCTGGCTCATTAGGCTCCCCTGCAAGGTTGGCTGAAGAGACTGCAGATGGATGTACTATCTACATGCAAAAGAAAGGGATTTTCCTGTTTATCATAGAGGATAGAGTCAGACGAGATCAGCCACATTCAGGGTGGTATGGCCATAGACCAGAGGATAGAATCAGAAGTCAGTATCATTGTTTCTAAGGGACAGAGCTGTCTTTACGAATTGTGTAGAGCTGTTCCTATTAGTATATTCTAGCTTCTTCATGGTTTGCTAGGTAGTAGAGGAAGTAAACTAAATAAGTTTCTGACCACAGCTGGGAAAGCCTCTTTCCGTGTCAAATAACAATGGAATTTGGCCCCAATTGAAAACGAAGACGAAGCTTGGGCCAGGTTATAGAAGACCAAATTGTAAAGCAAGGCCTTCAAAGGCGTGAAGTTCGAATTCTTCATTTGTGAACTCTTAAACTGGTGAAGGTCAAGTACTGTGAGTTTTCAATTCGCTCGCATTTTGACTTTGAAAGGAAATATGAATCTGCCCCATCTTATTTATTGATTTATTTGTGGGTTCATTTATTCTACTGGGGATTGAATGCAGGGCCTTCACACTGAGCTACCTCACCAGCCCATTTTTGTTTTTATTTTCAATACTGAGACAGGGTCTCAGTAAGTCACCAAGTTGCCCAGGCTGGGCTTGAACTTGTGACTCTTCTGCCCCAGCTTCCTAGGACCTGTCCACAGGGTCTGGCTGTCTTATCTAATTTTTAAAATATGGAAATGGAGGTAGAGGAGAAGGAAGAAAGGAAAGGAAGTGGGGACAGGAGGGCAAGGAAGGGATGATTCTAAAAAAAAAAAAACCTGCTCTAAAGCACGACAGTGGAAAGAAGTGGTAAAGGAGCCGAGCAGCAAAGCTAGTGACAAGAAGGAGGAAGGATGGCCACGCCCTCCTTTCTGAGGGGTGCTACCTGTGCAGAGCATCACCCACAGGAATTTTAACTCCAGGGATGTTCTCACATGGAAGGCAGAGGTGAGTGATTTGAAAGAATTCACAGTTAGAACCAAGAAGAATCCAGAATACCTTTCATGATTTCTTCTTTGAGATTATTCTAAACAATCCAACGTTTGGGAAACATCTCTGAATTTCTTGGCTCTTACAGAACTTGACTGGGCAGCAGAAACCATATTCGTCCCCTTGGAATTGTTTGTAGAAATCCCAACATGGTTAGGAATACCTGGGATGTGAGATTCATTGAGGTAATCTCACTGCTCAAGCTCTGCTCACAATCAACTCATCATCCTTCTAGTTCTGTTATCTTCCCATCTTCCCACATTCTTTCTTTTTCTAGAAACACACACATACCTCCCATGCCATCAAGTTTCAGTCGCTCCTAGTGAACTCCTACTCATCCTCAGGGCTTATCCTAAATCTGAGCAGCCTCCCTGGATCTCTCAGGCGGGGTCACAGCTATTTGTGAACTTGGGAGATACCCTGCAAGCTTCTCGTGGCACTTACAACATTTCTTTTGTCCCCATTGCAGGGTGGTTTGCCTGGCCCCAAAGCTCAGGTGGGGATGACTTTTGATCCCACAGTATCTCTTACTGGTTTTTCTTGGTCTTGTGAGTATCCTGGGGTGTCAAGGGAAGGATCTTCAGAAGGATATAGGGGGCTGTGGGCCTCCTGGCTGGAAGAAGAAGCTGGCATGGCTGTTGGAAACATGAAGATTGGCCTTAGAGAAAGCTACCTATTCTGAGTCCAAGCACATGACACCATCTTTCCTCTGGGGCAGCAAGGCCTCAGACAGACCCTGGCCAAAGAGCTGTGGAGGTCAGACACCAAATCTGCAAACTCAATCCTTCAGTGGGGACTCAAACTTGGACGGAAGGAGTGGAGGCCTCTGGGGAATGAGCTGTCAGCATACGGCAACGTGGGACAAGTTAAGGGCCAGAGTGAGAGACATGCTGCACGAGGAGGGAAAGGGCCCTCCGCCATTTTCCTGGACAACATTGGCCCATGGACGGCAGTGATCACCGAGTAAGCTTCATGCACCTGGGAAAGCATCCTCTCAAGACAGAAGGTCTTGTCTTTTGCCTACATTTATAACTCTTATTCCCATACCACAATTGTAACTACATACTGACTTCAAAAATTAGTGGGTTCTGTTTCCTTTTCCCTCTTAGAAATTTAGGTACCTAGACTAAGTCTAGAAGGTGGTTGATTCTAAATAAATAGTCATTCATTGAATGGGCAAATTAATCTTCAAAAAATTTCTTGAATCTCCCAATAAACCAAGATTCTTTAGTTGGAATGTTTTTTGCCTCTTACCCTAATGACAGATTTAAACATACATTTTAAAAAGATGGCCACAAATAAATGAATTTTGCTTTTAAAATGCCATTTAGCTAGAAGTATTTCAAGCACTTTCGTTTAACTTTCCCTATGAAATTTATGAAAACAAAGAAAAAGGTAGAAACTCAAACAACCACCAGAAACTTAGATCCGGTCATGGCCTAACCAGATTTCCACAGCATCTTTATTAACTATATAAGGTGGGACACACCAGATTGGTAAGAGCCTATACAGGTCCTGCCTCTTGTAATAGGGGCCAATGGGAAGCCAGCTACCCCTGATTTTTGTTACAGAGAGATCCGAGGTCTGTGCCAATTAGAACACATGTGGACACTGATACACCATAAGGTGATGCTTTTTGAGGATGCTAATATGAAATCTGTTTGGAAGTAGTGCTGCCCAGGAAGTAACTGGTCAGGAAGTGCGTGTATATGTGGGAGACAGAGAGGAAGTAGATGAACCAGCAATTTGGTTCTGTGTTCTGGGAGGTACTATTTTCAAAAGCAAAACACTACAGGCAAGGGAGGGGACAGGAAGATCCCTAATAGCAGTTCACATTATCAATTGCAGTTTTGCAGGTGCTTCCAAGGGTCACCTGTACATAGAACAGAGAGTCAGGTGGAGGAAGGCTTTTACTTCAGTAGAAAAAAAACTGTTATTGCATGCCTGCCAGAAATTGAAAATTAGCTGGGATTGATACGTGTTGATTTGTGCTCCAGTTCTAAAAGGGAGTACATAGATAGAAAATTTAATAAAACTTATAAGCAATTGGTAGTAATAAGAGTCTTGACTATAGAATACAGGACTAGTCAATTTCTATGTATTAGCAATAAATAATTTAAAACAAACTAAAAATACCACATAAAACAGCAGAAAATCATCAGACTCTTAGGAATAAATATAACCAAAGATATTCAAGATTTCTATGAAAGCTATAAAACAGAGAGAAAAAATTAAAGACCCAAACAAGTAGAGAAATATGCTCATGAATCAAAATGTATAATATCGTTAAGATGTCAGTTTTCACTAAATCTGATTGCAGTCCCAGTCCAACTCACCCATGGCCTACAATGTGACTTTGCTATGTCGACACCAACAGGAGGAGTTTACTTTTCTTCCTCTGAATCTAGATGGATTTGGGTTCTGCAGGCCTTCCCAGGCAGGTCAGAAACGGCAACACAGTTTCCACCTGCATTACTGGGATTCTCTCTCTTCTAGATATCAGCTGCCATATTAGCAACACTATACTCAGGCACCATGCTCTGAAGAGCCCACACTAGCATATGAGGAGAGATTACATGGAGAAGCTGAAGATAGGAAAAGAAAACTATGTGCATGCCTGGTCATTCCTTATTTGCTCTGGTTCCTTGCTAACCCAGTCCCAGCCATCTGAAAGACCTCAGAGGCACACAGCTAAGCCCTTCCCGAATTTCTATCTACATAAACTACAAGGAGTATAGTACGAGCTGCTCTTTTAGTGACTATGCTCTGATCTGGTTTGTTATACAGCAAGTATAACCAGAAGACGGACATCAGAATACACAAAGACTTCTTAATCAGAACACAAAAAGAACTAACCACAAATTCTTGAAAACGGTATGTATTGGATTTTGTTCAAATTAAGAACTCCTGTTTATCAGAAGATAATACTGAGGAAGTAAGCTGAGTCACAAGACAAATATTCATAAATCTATCTGACAAAGGATTTGTACACAGAAAGCAAAAAGTCAAAGAACCAATAAGGAAACACAACAGACAAGCCAGTAAAGGACAGTGTTCACAAAATTCTTAAGCAAACACTCAGCGAAAGAGTCGCTCATAAAATTACACACTAGAAAATAGACATTTAAACAACAGTGAGCCGCTACCACACACTTGTCGGAATGGCCGAAGTTAAAACTAACTAGACCGAGTGTTGGCTGTGATGTGGAGACACTGGAACTCTCCTGCACTGTGGGTGGCAGCACAAAGAAGCGTAACCAGTTTGGGAAATTATTTGGCAACACCCATGAAGGCTAAGTGTGTTCCTATTGTGACTCAGAAATGTCACTGCTAAGTGTAATCACGAAGCATGAACGTTTAATTTATTGCACTGTCAAGTCAAAGAGAAAAAATGATATAGATATCAAAGCAATGTAATAGAAATCAATATTTATTTTGATAGATCTTCTAGCCAATTGGAGAAATCCGAGATTCTTCTTTAATATGATGGAATATGTTTAAATAAAATCAACTACCAATCTTCTAATGACAAGCAATAGGGGTATTCCATTCAAACCAGGAAAAGGATAGGGAACACCCAATGATCCTCTCTCATCATTTTTTTTGGAAACTCTCAATAATGTAATATTTTTAAAAGTTAGTTGTGTAGTTTGGAAAAGCACAGAAAAAAATTACACCTGAAAAATAATCAGAGGGATGGAGTAGAGGGAATAGTGCCTGAGGATAGGCCGGAAGAGTGGATTAAGGGAGCTGATACCCTCCGTAGCTGCGTTTTCAACGTGGATACTCAAGTTCTCACACCCTGAGCAGCAGAGGTGGCCGAGCAGGCTGCGGAGCCACCCGCCATGCCACAGGTGTTCCAGGTCCCTTTTGCATTTCTGGTTCCCTGTGAGTCACACTTTTTTCTTTGATTTCATGATTGCTAAAATGCTGCTGTATCTCTAGACATCATTGTTATCCCAGGACAGAGAACAAGAAGAGACGGTGGATGACATCAGGCAGACCTCTTTCCATGTGTCCTTTCCAAGGACACTCCTGCCTTCAAGCAGCTGAGAAGCCTGGAATTCACACTCCAGCCCCTAGAGCCATCTGCGTATTAGGTCTGTCACAATGTTCAAAGCCATAGACGTGTGTATCCACCGAATCGTCGTCTTGATAGATCCAGGAAACTGAAGAAGGGACATGATTTGGAAAATGCTTAAAAGAAGTTTCATGGCACCAGCCATGTCTAAGTACGAAGAAATGTGTATGAACACTGTCTCATGGGGTCATTCTTGTAGCAGCACAGGTTTTATGTATTACCAGACAGAATAAAAAGCAGAAAAAGCAGTGCGATACTGGGCCATATTCCCTTTAATTGTGAGTGATCCCGAGATAGGGAAAAACACACACCGAACTTTCGAGTTTGTGTCCTGTAGTGGGGTAACGGCAGTCATCTTCGCAGGGGCTTACAAAAGACTCATTGGGGACATCTTGATATTTTTGAGATAAAATCATAAAAAATCTTTAGGACTGATTCTCATAGCAAAGTATCCTGTCCCTTGGTTATGGAAAAACACACTAATAACACCCTAAGCCATGGCACTCAATTTGTTGTGACTGTGGAGCAAATGTCGAAGTTAACTGATGAATCTGTCAGTGTTGAGCGCCTACTGTATACCAGGCAGTGTGGTAGAAGCTCAGTCGGGGAGAACACACAAAAACTCTTACCCACTCTAGATTCCATTCTAGTTGGGAAATCAGTGATAAACAAATTAAATATACATGTTAGTGATATGTACTATGACGAAAATACAGCAGGGACAGATGAAAGGGAATAAAGGGATGAGTAGATTTTTTTAAGTGGTAAGAGAGGATTTTATTAAGAAGATGGAATTTGAGTAAAGACCAGAGGATGTGGGAAGTGAACGTACCGATTTGAAGAAGAATGACCCAGCAAAGGGAAAATATGTACAAAGGCCAAGAAGCGAGAGAGCGGTGCCTGCCCTTTATGGGGCCCAGCAGGGAGGCCGGTGTGGCTAGAGCAAAAGGAACTGAGGGCGAAGGTAGAGAGGAGCTGGTTAGGTAGGGCCCTACAAGCATTGTCAAGATTTCCTTTTATCTGAGTGAGGTGATGGGTTTTAAGGGAAGGCAGTGACATGACCAGATTTGCACTTGAAAAGACTCACTCTAGCTGTGGTATTGAGAACAGAATGTGGAGTTCAAAAACAGACACAGGAAATCAGGGAGGAGGAAGGAGATGGCTACACGGAACAGGTTGGTACCTGTGGAGTGGGGGCGAAATGGTTGAATTTTGAATACATAAAGTTGATAATAACGGTAGGACAGTTGGGTGAGAGCAAGAGATTTTAGACCTGAGCAATTGGAAGTTGGAAATACCATTTACAAACTTAGAGAGGACAAGAAAAGGAACACATTTCAGGGCAAGAAGGTCGGTCTTCAATATGCTAAAATTAGGAGTGGATATCTCAGTGAAAGCATCAAGCAGGCAGCTGGGTTTCCAGTGTGGGTTGGAGGTGTGAAGTTTGGACCTTTGTGAAACAAGGAAGTGCTTCCTTAACTGGAATTTTGTCCATTCATGGTAAGAGCCAGAAGGAGAGGAACAATGATCTCCTCTGTAATTCAAGCCTTTAGGATTAGGTAATAAAAGTTTTAATCACACAGCTGTAAATAACAGTTCTTGCCCCTCTGGGTTTCCACCTACTTTGGACCGCAATTATGTTAACCTCAATATCCTTGGGAATTGCTTTATCGCTCTGCGCCACATGGAAATGGGATCTGGAAATGCATCACTCTCCAGTTTTTGGCTCACGTGACATTAGTGAGTTACTTAAGTCAGAGTGAGGAGGTGACTACTGAAAAGTGGCCTTAAGACTGCTGTGTCCTCAGGTCACTCACAGGCACCATAGACCTTTGTTATAGGACCTGAGCTAATCAAAGGAACAAACTAAAGAGTTTTTTTTTTAAAAATTACGTAGTTATTCTAAAATTATTTCTGTGCCTTTTTCAGACTTCTTCCTTCTTAAGAAAAAAAATGAAGGTCAAGGCCAGGGTTCGAGGCCCTCCAGCAGCCCTGGGTACCTATGATGGATGGGCCCGTGGGTGTCTCTGGTTTCAGTATTGCTGTTTTTGGCTTGTAAAGCCTGGTTTGGGTACCAAGGGCAATACTGGAGTTTCCTGAGCATAACTGTAGTTTGCAATTAAGAGTGACCCAAATGACAATTTGGCAGCCGGAGAGGTCACGCTGCCACCTGAAAGTTAGAAATGTAAACACTTTTCACATTCCAACCAGCACTCTGTGTGGCCGGCTTTCATTTGCTCTGAACACTCATTAGCAACAAAACAGAAACAAACAACCTGACTAAAGGCGTGGAGTCCATACTTCCCTCAATGTAGTCATTAGCTGCTCCAATTTCTTCTTTATATTTCATTATTTTTAACAAAGTTCTTCATATACTCCATCTGTTGTTTTTATTTCTAGTAACACAGGAACTGAATTTGTTTACTCGGTAAGAGCTCCATTCAAATTACCCTGTCCTGTTCTGAACAGTCTCTGCATACACACTTAGTATTTCCCTTGGTCACTTTATTTCATTTCTGATGGTGGTAGACTTTTGATGTGCTCCGAAGTCTTAAAGACGATAATTTCTCATGTGTGGCAGATTGGAGTAGATGATGCTTTCATTCCAATCTCCTTCAATGTCGATGACGACTTTGCTACCTTTGTGTGACTTGTATGACTAGCTGAGATATCCATACTCACACCTTTCTTTATGTGACTTCATGACAAGATACAGCTTCATGACACTGTTTCTAGTTACTGATGGGCACTCCGGATTCTGCACAGTCTTTAAAAGTGACTACCTAAAGTCAGATACTCAGCTAACTCACCACAGATCTTCATAGGTTATCTGGGCATCTGGACAAAACTGGGTTGGTCAGAGTTACAAGTGCTACCAAACACAGGATTTCTGTGAGAAATAAAGATATTCCAAGCAAATCAGTTGCTTTCCATATAAATTAGGCTAATTATTTGCTGCAGTTGCCAGTCACCTAATACCAAGATGGCACACTCCCTATACACTAAACTGTGGCTATCTTTTTTCAATAGAGAACTATGAAGTAATATTCACCATCACAAGAGTAAATCCAATGTTGCGCTGTGCCAGAGCAGCTCACAATCCTGTGGGGATCAGAGATACTGCACCTTTGTGATCCACAGGCTGAACTATACCAACCAGGGCACCCTAATACCGTAATTTAGCCATGAAAGAATAAATACATGCCTCATTTTTCATAATCTGTCTGCCATGTTGTGCAGGCTTGAACTTTCATTTGAAAATGAACTCAACTTTTATTTACACCATAGAAAGGATGGAGTATTAGAATCTCTAAATGAGATTTTTGTACTAAATTGACAACATTAACTATCTGGTACTGAGTCAGGGAGAGAAAAAAGATGGCTGACACTTTAAATGCATGTAATCACGTTTCAGTTTCAGAGCTGATGCTTATGGACACTCTGGTAAGACATCACTGTGGCCCAGGGAACCTCCCAAGCCCAGCGAGTCCCAAGGCGAAGTCTCTCTCAATATCCCCTACTCTGCTGCTTCTCAAAGTATCAAAGTTCAACTGCATGAAGTTGATCTTTACTTTCACATATGGCTTGAAAACAGTTTTCCCACCATTCATTTCTGTATTTATATCATCAAACCATCTCTCTCTCTCTCTCTCTCTTCTACACACATAAAAATCACATATACACAATTATATATGCACACACATACTTGTGGGCGTATACATACATACACATATGCTTATAAGACATGTCAAACATATTTGTATGTGTGTGCCTTCCTTCTCATCAACATAATGTATAATTTTTCTGCCAAATTTTAAGCAAATATTTAAAGCATACAGATAGTTCTGCTTTTAAACCATCACCCAAAGGTAGCAGCCTTATAGGAAGAATAAAGCTCATCATTTCTCTGATCTTAGGATTATTGAATGTAAAATTCTCAGGAGAATCTAAAAATTCCAAATCAGAAGACAGAGGTGGGGTTTCTCGAAAATGCTCTGACGTAAGGTGCACCTTCAGACAAGTCTTTGGGAGGGGTACCCTCATGCCTGGTGTTGGAATCCCTGGGGGGGGTCATATGTACTTTGATGTTTTTAAGTGACGAAGGGTAGCAATGGAACCAAATGTAGCGAGTGTATGTATCGTGGTAAGGCGCCACACGGGGGCCTTAGGGTTCTTCTCACGGCTTTCACCCAACGCCTTTGCTCCCTCTTCCTCTCCCTCTTCCTGGCCTTCTTCCTCATTGCTCACATTTCTTGAACATTGAGCTCTGTGGGCAGCTGGCTTTCTATCAGGTGACCCCACATCAAGAGGAGAACCACGGTCAGTGTGTCGCTGACAGGCACAGCTGCCAACCTTACCTACTCATCTTTTTGCTTCATTTTTATAAATATTCTTGATAAAAAAGCCACAGCAGGAAAATTACGTGGTAGACCTTAGAGTGGCTGAACTGGCTATGACCTTCCAATAAAGTTCTATTGGTTTAAAAGCCCTGCAGAGACTAGTTGTCTTTATTTCTACTATTCTGAGAATTTTTAAAACCTAGAGATGTGTGGTTTTACCATAGGACTTGAGAAGTGAGATGATTTCCTCATCTTTTTTAGCAAAGCTTCACCCCTGGGGTGGAGGGAGGAGAGGGAGCTGACTTGAGGGTTTGTTTGGTTTGCAAATCAATTTCAGAGCCAGGCTTGGGGGCGAAGGCCTAGAATCCCAGCACTCTGGGAGGCTGAGGCAGGAGGATTGCAAGTTTGAACCCAGCCTGGGCAACCTAGCTAGACAGCCTCAAAGTCAAAGAGAGAGAGAGAGAGAGAGAGAGAGAGAGAGAGAGAGAGAGAGAGAGAGAGAGATTGAGATTCAGGGTTAATGTCACATGAACTAACATCTCCTATTTATTAGGTCTTTTGGGAAATGTTATCAAACAGCGATGGTGAGAGATGGGAAGGAAGGTGGCTCGAAGCTGGTGAAGCCCAGGTCCTGACATCGGCCCTAGGAAATTTAAATTCCCTTTCTTGAACTTGTTTCTACTTTCCAGAGGTTTTTCTCATCACCTAATTCCTGCTTTTTTTTTTTCCTTCCAAGAAACAGGTTGGATACTGGTAGTTTTTCTGCAAAATCTTCCAACGAGTTAGAAACCTTAAACATCTGTGGGAATTTTGACATAACAGCTGCAATCTTATCTGTGGAGTGAAGATTTAAAAAAATAAAATATAATCAAAAAACTTTTGAAGGAGTGGGATGAAGTGGAAAGCTGATAAGGAAATTGGGTTGATGACATTAACAAAGGAAAAGGGTCAGGACAGCTAACTGGATTAATTACAAACATACGCCCAGTGCAGCACGGCACAGGCACATGTCTACAATTTAGGACTTCTGTTTCTGGTTAGAGATATAAAGAAAAACAATTCTCCAAGATGGCGTCATTCCTTCTCCAGTTATATACTCAGCAAACAGGACTGGAGTGAAGGAGAGGGGGTTGGTCACGGCATGCATCTCAATCCCAGGATCCACCCCACTGGCCACATCCTAACAGGATTTTCCCTGTCTCCCTCGCTTCCCCAGATGCCTCAGACAAGAAGGTTTTATTGGACTCCAATTGCTGCACCAAGGACTTCTGACTAAGATATTCAGCATTCTCCCAATTCAATGTGATTTAGAGCTGATGACTCTCAAATCAACCCTGATTACAGTGAGGTGAGTGAGATGCAAAGGATTGATTCATTCATTGATTTGTTCATTACTCATGCTGCTGGGAATCAAATCCAGGACCTCATTCATGCTGGGTAAGCCCTCTCCTGCTGAGACGCATCCCTAGGCCACAGGCTTCACTGTTAAAAACAACCAAAAGTGAATCCTAGGTCCTGTACTCACAGGCTTTTACAATCCCCAGTAAACTGCTAAATCACATCACACACTCATTTGCAAGCACCCAGGCCACCTTATCTCCAATAATGTTTTCAAAAATGTGTGGGAAGGGACCAGCTTATGATAGTAGCATCTAGGCATAGGATCACGTGGCAGCTGTTCAGTCTTCTGCCTCCTAAAACTGGCTTCTGTCTCTAAACCTGGGCTAGTCTGCGCACTTCGGAATTAGACCTGACTGAAAAGAAATGTTATAAAAGGGTTATTTTTTTAAGTATGAAGATGATGCCCACCTTAAAGAAGGTTAAGAAACTGTGAGGCCCTGTAGAAACCAGAAAGCTAGGGGCAGAGTCGGGAAGGCGGGCTGGGGAGCGACTACAATTGGGATGGGTTTCTTGTTGAAGTTTTGAGAACTATTTGTCCCATAATTATCATTTCTATTAGTGTATGTTTATAATATGTAACAATTACATTCAATTGGGGGAATGGGTATGTATACATGTTGCACGTAGATAAATCTTAGATTTTTTAAAATGAGTTTCCCCATCTTATTTACATGATACATATTTACATTGAACTTGAGTATTTTGTGCACATAAGTATCTTAGATTACAGTGATGATTGTACAATTGTGTAGATTTTTCTGAAAAAGCATCAAAAATGACTGAAAGTCACATGGCATGTGAATTATGCCAAAATAAAGCTGCTAAGTTAAAAAAGGAAGAAAAGGTGATTGCATAGAACTAGTATAGATGCACAGAGTTCCTGTTCCTGCGTCTCCTACTGGGTGGCCAGCGACCTAGGAATCTTGTAGAATTCAGAGATGCACTAGAAAATATGAAAAAATAGCTTTTTTTTTCTGCCCAAAGCCAAGACTGGGGCTCTGGGGAAGATTTTTGCCTTGCTGCAGGTGGGGGCCTTCTGACTATCACAGAGCCCAAGGAGAAAAGAGAAGGCTCCCGGAGAGACGCTGTCCTCCCTGGTTCCAGGCTCAGGCCCCGGGTCTACTGAGGACTGGCAAGGAGGGCTCTGTCCGGAGCTGGGCAGCACAACGCCTCCCAAGGTGACTTCCAGCCCTGAGGCGTACGGATTTTGCTGTTGGGACGAGGCAAATTATC
Organism: Ctenodactylus gundi; assembly: GCA_004027205.1. NCBI lineage: Eukaryota > Metazoa > Chordata > Mammalia > Rodentia > Ctenodactylidae > Ctenodactylus > Ctenodactylus gundi. Next base: position 248,241 of record PVKB01001607.1, read on the forward strand.
TTTTCCCTCTGGGACTCACTTCCTTCACCCAGAAGTGGGGACACTTTTGCCACATGACATGTTACCTGGATGGGGATGTTTGCGTGATGCTCTAAGATCTGCTGATGAAAGAGGTCAGAGCAGTAGCCACCCCAAGACGTAGACACAGGTAATAACAGGAACTGCACAACCCACAGACTGCCACTGGGCCTCCATAATAATAGTAATTAATGCAAGAATAACTTCGTTTTCAATTCCCTACCGCCACTTTTGTTGTGGGATGCTTATGAGGCAACAGAAAGAGCGCTAGCCCCTTCCGGGATGCAGTCTTATAGTAATGCTTGTCTTAGTACTCACAGAGTTTTTATATTATAAAAGTGTTATATTGCCTATAAGAAATTTAGAAAACACAGAAAGCAATTAAAGTTAATACAATGAGAATCTCACAAAACAATGGTAACTAGTATTTATATCTATTGTGTTATATTTTTGTACTGTATTTACATTGGTGTATATTTTTATAATCTTTTTTCAATCATATTGGCATATAGTTTTACAGAAGAAAAGTGTTATTAAACTGATTTCTGATTTAATAATACATTGCAGTCTTTCTAAGTCAGTGAGTATACTTGTAAAAATTATCTTTAATGGTTGCATAAGATGCAGTATATGGTAGAAGTTTATATAGTAACATTATAAAATTAATATATATTATATTATATGCAAACTAATTAATATACTATCTGTTAATGAATAAACATATATTAATAAATTTAACTCATTTCTTAGTGTAGATTTAGCTTGTTTCTGTTCTTATTATTGGCAAGGAGATTGTTGAGGTCAATGTCTTTTATATATTTTTGATACAAATGCCCTGAAATACAGTGAACCCTAAACACTGAATCTCTGATTCAAAAATAGGTATTATTCAGGTTTTTATCTTTATTTCAAAATTTTTCTTCAAATGCTACATGTCTATTATATTAAAACCCTCAGGGCATTAAGATACTCATTTCCCCATATCTTTTTTGTTGTTATTATCACCATGAAATATTTCAATTTTGTACATAACAGTGGTATCTCATATTTTAAATTTTGAATTTTTCTATCCTTATTAAACATCACCATTTATTAAGCATCAGCATCAGTTTCATGAGTTTAGGTTTCTTTGTTGTTGTTGTTGTTAACTGCATGCTCAAGTCTTTTGTTTATGTATGTGTTGAACCTTGCCTTTTTCTTTCTGGTTTATAAGATCACTATATATGTTGTGGATATAAAATATTTATTTCCCTTGCACGTTGCAAATATTTTTACCCAAGTCATTGCTCATTAATTTTATTTAAGATTTTTTTCATATCCAGTTTAATTGTCAGAATCTAATGACCTTATCCGTTTCCACTTCCTGTCCTTGCATGATTCTCAGATCACTTTCCCACCCAAAGTCCACTTTTTAAAATTTTTCTTCTCATAATTTTTCTTTTTACATTCACATCTGTACTTTTTTGGTGTTGAGGCTGGTTTATTGTGTGAAGTGGGAGCTTCATTTTTTTCAACTATTGAAATATTTTTCCATTATTTAATCAGTTTAAAGGGTTCTTTTTCTCAAGGCCAAAGACACTTACATTTCCTATTTTAGTCATGGTCCAAAGACAAGGTTGGGCTGTTCCAGAATCACAATTGTTACAATAGACAGCAGGAGGTCAACAGGTGTCCAGAATGGCAATGAGAACACGCAGAGAGGATCCTGGGTGTAAACCAAAACACCAGAGCTCAAGAACAAGCTTTCCTAGCGAGAGCACCACGAGGTCTTTGTGCCCCACAGCTGCCACCAAAGATGATGCCACCTCTAGACCTGCTGACGCAACCGGCTTAAGTTTGTACTTCCTCATTTCGTAACAGATAATATCTACAATTATTGACAACTGTGTATCTTTTCTACATATATGACTTTCTTATTTTTTTCTTTCCTTTTGGGGGAGGGGGTATCTGGGTGGAGTTTTCACAGAGTCTCAGAATGAGAGATGCTTTCTCAGGTGAGGAGGAGGGACCGCTCTGGTGGAAGCATCTTGGGGGATCCAGAGCTAGGATGGTTGGACTTACACACATCCCAGTTCTCACAGATCTCTTCTTGGTGTCCGCTCACATATAGGACCTATGGTGAGTGGATGCTGTCTCCTCTTCTCCTGTTGCAATGAGACCCTGAGCCTTACTTTCAACACGAGCTGCCTTTCAGCTGTTGGAAATGAGAGATCTTGTGAGGCGACCTGGATTGCACAGCAGGCTTTGTGTGTTGAAAGTCAGCTGTCCTAGATCCATCACTTTCATTCTTCAAGGACTTCCATGCACCTAACAAGAGCTGGACAACGTCACAACCCTTCTAATAACATTACCTCCGACTGTCCAAGCTGTACGCCATCACTAGCCAACACATCACGTTCTATCTGTACCTCATTCCCATCAACCACAGCAAGAACCTTAGTAATTGGGACACCACTGCATGTTAGAGGTTCTTGTCATCCTCCTGACGTCCTATTATGGAGACCCACTGGCCATCTGACCTGTGAGAAGCCCACCTTAAGTCTCATCCTAAAGGCCCACTTTCAGGACTGACCTTGTTGTCAAAAGCTTGCACCCTAGGTTCCTTTAAAAGCAGGGCCTGAGACTAAATTTTTTGTGTGATCGTTCATCTGGGAGTCCAAATGTGGGTGGAACACGAACAAGGGAAGTATATGGAACCAAAGGGTCATCAATCCCAGTAGGCAAACCTGAGACACATCACGACATGCAGTTCAAGGCCTTACTCCCAGGGAAACGGATGAAGGAGGACTCTTCTGTTGATGTCCCCACCATCCTTGGTTGAGGGTGGCTCCCAAAGGACACCATTTCTTCCTTTTGTGGAGAAAGCAGAATCGCACTGACACTCTACATTGAGCGTCAGAGATGCACCGAGGCAGGACACGAGAAGGGGCTGTGAGATCCACCTGCTGGCTGTCTTCCAAGCCAGAGTAGAAACTGGCAGCTCTAGTGTGGATGAAATAAGATTTGAGGATTCAATTATTGTCCAAGATGCACTCAAATAAATCAACCAAATGTGGAGACTAGTTTTCTTTTCCAACTTTTAAAATGCCTTTAAAGGATTAGCAGCCTCATCAGGCTTTCTATTTCCTACTGAGTTCATTTTAGTAAATAACATGTGTCTTTGAAAATCATCACATTTCATCAAGATCCTCAAATACGCTAGTATAGTCTGCTCTCTTCTCTCTCTTCCACAGTCTTTACAGGGGATGTCTATTTTGTTTTGTTTTTATAAAATCCAGCTTAGATTCAATTATTAAAGATATTTTTCTGCTTTTCAACTAATCAATTTCTTCTTTATGATACTAATACCTTTCAACAGCTTTACTTTATACTTACTTTGCATTAAAATGTCCTTCTGGAGATGAATTTTAGTTAACTTATTTTTATTATTCTTTTAAAAAATTATAGCATTCTAAATCATGATTTTTTTCCCTGAGTATAGCTTTGTCCACCCCCAAAATTTTGAAATCTGGTGTTATTATTATTGTTATTTTCAAAACAGCATTTAATTACCTGTTTCATTTCCTTTATTACTCAAGAGTTATTTAGAAGAATATTGCTTAATTTCTTGGTGTTAGAATTCTACTGTTTAGTATTTTTCTAATTTTTTGAGTTGTTAGGTTAGGGTCAGACGTAATTTACATGTAAGTATTTATTGACATTTCTTTTACAGCCTTAGCTTAGCTTAAAAGAAATATAAATTAGTGCTTACAGAGTACAAAAGTTAAAAAATCTAATTAATTCCTTTGTGCTCATTATTCATCAAATTTCAAGAAAAAAAATGATAAAATGTTGCCACTGAGATACTTTTATTGATTTCTTAGGTTTTATTTTTAATACTCAGTTGCCATTTATGAGTCTATTATTTGTCATTTGCATCTTATATTGATATATTTTTGTATCAATTTTCTTGAGTTTTTCTGTGATACCCATTTTGCCATTCCCAGTTATTTTGGCTTTGCTTTGCTTTAAATTATGTATTATATTTTGTGCCTCCTTTTAAGAAGAGTTTTATGGGTCACTTTATTTTAGCTCCATCTTTTTACAGCAACTTCCTTGAAGGAAATAGAATTACCTTACATTCTGAAGGCCTCCAACAAAGCAGTTTTTAGTTTTACAATCTCTCCAAATAGAAGGAGGATGGATCCCAGGCGAGGAGGCCACCATGCAGAGTCGGCTTTATTCTTCTGAATTCCAAGAACGCTTCTGTTTTAAATGAGGAGTGTGGCTGTATCGCATTTATTATGATAACTAATAATATTGATCTAACTTCTTCATTGACGGATTTTTATATGTCCTCTTTTTCTTTAGCAATTTGAAGGTTTGATGTCCCGTTTTATTCTACCGTCGATTCTCTATAGTCTTTAGTTTAAAAATACATGAATAAATACATGCAGACCATTATCAGTAGGTTAAATATGTACAACTATATAAGCTGTACATACACACATAAACATGGTTTTCAAGGTCAAGTATTTGTATCTACCAATCCATCTACTGGATATTTACAAGTTAGGATTCTTACTGGTGAATAAAGTAACTTGAATAGTAAAGGATTTTGGTGGTTGGTCAGAGCATTGGTGGGGAGCCTGGAGTGCCAGGTTAGGGAAGTGAGCAGGGGCAGGAAGCCAGACCCACGTCACACCCAAGACCAGCCTGTTTGGATTTCTGCTGCTGCCACTTCCAGAGCCCCAGGCACAGGCTCTCTTCTCTCCCTCCCTTCCTCTGGGTGCAGAGCCTGGTGGGCAGGGCTTCCTGTGACCTGTACTTGGCCCACTCACCTGGATTCTACTTGTAGGGGCCTGGGAGGACAAGTATTTGCCTTTTAAACTGTGGTCATGAGAAGCCAGCCTCCTATCCCACCCAGATTCCACCATGGCTCATGCCTTGTACTGCGGAAGTTGTCACATGCTGGTAGCCCCTAAATCAAAGTGCTTGCTGCATATCCTCTCATTGCAAAACGTCAAGAAATTTACCCCATTTTTCCTTCTTTCGGTTGGTCTGACCAACAAGTATCCATTGACTGCCATCCATGAGTCAGACACTATCATGGCCAGAACATAAAGGAATCAAAAGGCCAATTTCTGTTTGCAAGGAATGCCTAGTCTAGTAGCAGAGGTCCCCAGATCCCAGGCCACAGAGGAGTACTGGACCAGGTCACCTGGACAGGTGAGCAGTGAGCAGGAGGTGAGAAACAAGGGCATCTACACCTCCTGCCAGCTGGCTCCCACAAGGTTCCAATGCTGCAGTGACCTGACATGAGACAGAGTTTCCATCCCTGCCCCTCTTTGGCTGCTCCTCGGCACTCCAAAGCTATCTTCCAACCATTACTGTGTGGCAAGTACCCCTCTTCCCTCACTCTTAATCCTCAGGGGAACAACTAAATCAGTCCCTGGCTGATGTCAGAAAGGTTAGGGACTGCTGAGGACAGTAGGGTACCTATGGGTGCCATTTAAATGTAGTAAGATACATGCGCAGGGCACGTGTGCTTTCAGGATAAGAATGGAGCAGAAGGAAGGGATGCTCATAACGGAGCAATTTCTAGACATCCAGTGGGGAGAGAGAGACAGGAGAAGCTGACGTAAGAAACCTCATCATGCACAAGAATTGTATGTGTGTCGCTGTCACCTGCATAGGAAATAAAAGGTGGGACCCCAGGAGCTGGGGCTAGAGAGGCAATGAGGCTACCTCACGCTAGAGGTGCCAGGGAATGTGACTTAGGTAAACATGTATCATTTAGTCCCAGAAAGTCAGGCTCTGGTGATTACCTGCCTCTAATGTTTTCTGAGTCTTTGGACCCATAGAAATTCTAACACTGCAACACTGCTAGAGTCTACAAGAAGGGGGAACAAAGGTACATGAAGGACATCTGATCCCTTGCCTTTGGTTCAGCAAATATATGATTGATTCCTAGGTACACTTCTGTATACACCAGGTGATTAAGTTAGAGTGGTATTTTCGATAAGTGGTCCCAGGAGTCTTAGGGGAAGACCATCTGAACCAAAGAGCTCCTGTTCTGGAGGCCTCATTGGCTAAGAAGGGACGGCATCTGGATATGTGACCTTCACAAGCCACCAGGCCCACTCGTATTCACCCCCAAATCACACCCAGAAGAGCAACAATAGAAAGGACTTCTCCCTTCTCTCTCCTTAAGGCTGGGGCCCAAGATGGGGAAGAGGTGGGGTTGAGAGGCTGAGAGGTGGACCCCGACTCTGCAAGTTTCTAGGGCTACAAGACTTTAGTGCTCAAATGATAATATTTTAAAAATTGAAGTGGTAAAGATGTCTGAACGCTTGAGCAGCTGTCAGTAGGGCAGCTGCCCCCCAGTGGGAATGGGAGTTTGACAAGTCCTGCTAGAGAGAGGGCCTTGGAAAGCAAAGCTTCCCATCTCATCCTCTGATTAGCAAGACTTCTCCATGGTAGTGCTGGTGGCTAATGGAGGACAAAGAGGGAATTCCACGCAGAACATGACATGGAACAAGGCGATATTTCCTTCTCGTGGCTTTGTTGTGATTTGTTTTGTTTTGTTTTGTTTTGCTTTTGTTGGGAATTGAACTCAGAGCCTGGCATTGTAGGCAAGTGTTAAACCACTAAGCTACAGCCTTGACCCAGGAAATACTTCCTAAGTACTTCCCTTAGGATCTCTTCTCCTCCAGCAGCAGCTCGAATCCTTGTGCGGTTGCACCTCTCCTTAAGTCTTTTCCTCCCTGGTCCTCCTATGCAAAGCAATCTCCCACTTCCATCGGTTCAGCCCTGCCACTGGAACCTGTCTTGCCAGGACCTGACCTCAGCAGGCTGAGTCACACCTGCATCACCACTGCTGGGGCTCAGGTCTGTACCCTGCTTCCTGCCCAATCCCACCGGTAGGGGGGTTTTCTAGGGTAGCCCTGCTACCCAATCCTCTGCTTTCTCTCCTTTCTTCTGAATTAGATTCTCCAGCAGCAAGAAGGCAGGGTTGCTGGGAGATCCGAATTTGTTAATGAACTTGACCATTAATTGCTGCTCAGTTCGTAGCCGGCTAGCCCTGCCTTGCCAAACTGCGCTCCGACGACGTGCCCTTGAGTGAACTGGGGCAGAGGTCCACAGGCCCTGACCACATAAGCCGTTCCCAACTTGTCTTCCCCCCACTCTGCAGCACTGAACTCTGAATTCCACACGTCCCCACTTAGCTGCAGGGCCTCTCCGGGGCTGGCAGGCATTCAGCCACAGAGGTGTCTTGTGGCTTTGTGCCCACAGTAATTGCCAGGGCTGAGCCATGCACATCCTCTTCCCTCCTGTACCTCAGCTCCAGGAGCCGCCACCCCTGCAGCAGCCGGAGAAGTGTCTAACCACAGGCTGGACGTGCACACTTGCAGGTGTCTGGGTGGTCTCCGATCCCTCCATGGCCCTCTCTTCTCTGATGGCTGGCCAGGAATACAGAACATGTCCAGGCATGTTTGACAGTGACCTCCTCATCCATGAAATTCCCAGTGTCTACAGAATTTGTGTATTTATATAGGGTGATTCTGTAGAAATACTGCTTCAAGGTCTGTGTCCTGGCAGAGCTCCCAAGCTTCTCTTAGTTAGCTTACACAAAGCCAGTTAAATGCAGCTCTCTATTTCACACATCTGGGCTCTAATTTTGATAATTTTTGTAATAGCATCCACCATCTCCCTCTTTAAAAAAAAAAAAAAAGAAGGTACAGAGAGGTTACTTTATATTAAGACCAAGGATTCAGGGATAAAAATATTCTGCTAATCAAAAGGGGGCCCCCTCAAAACGAGTTGGTCCATATCCCTCCTTTTGAAGGTCATTATCCAACAATCACAAAGATCCTGTGGATTGACCACAACTGTTCTGCACCATGAGCATCTCAACTACTGACAGCTGGTCACCATGAAATCTCATTCATGTCAGCAGCTGTAAAGCGAAACTTGCCCAAAGAAGAGTTCAAGTCAAACCCCAGGCAAACTCGCCAACTACGACCCAAAGTTTTCAGGATGCCTCGCAAGCCACTGCCATGGTACCACATCTAAACAAACACAATCCAACCTTAAAAGAAAAATGAAATAAAATAAAATAATTCAAGCCTTTACTGAAGCTTTTTTCTAGGCTCAGACGAGGTGGCCACATAGCACATTAGACTAAAATCCCCTGAGGTCTCCTCTAAACAGTTCTCATCCTAACTTTTATTTCTCACCCATGTCTTCATTCCTTCCTCCTTTTCTGAGTGTCTTTCACTTCATTCATTCTCTCTCTCCCTCCCTCCCCCACTTTCCTATCACATTCCTTAGCTCCCAACATTCCCTAGTTTGTCCTCCATTTCTGAAATGGAATCATATATTAAGTAATCCTTGAGGATTGGCTTTTTTTACTTTAGTAAAATTCTCTAGATTCATGGAGGTAGGTGCACAACTCCGTATTAACGATTCCTTGTCATTGCTGGTCTATATTCTACAGATTGGACATACCGTACTATGCTTAACCACTCAGTCCTTGAAAAATACCTGGGTGGATCCCAGTTTGGGGCTATTCTGAGTGGAGCTGCTATAAATATTCACACACCAGTTTTCATATAAATCTAAGATGTCAGATCTCTGGGCTGAATAATCAGGAGGATCATACAGTAATTGCATATTCAATCTTTTAGGAAAATGCCAAACATTTTTCCTGAGTGGCTGTGTCATTTCCCACTCCCCTCAGTAATGCATGAGTGATCCAGTTTCTGATCATCCCTGACAGCACGTGGTGACATCACCACTTCTTGTTTTAGGCATTCTGATATGAGTATGATGATATTTCATTGTGGTTTTAATTTGCATTTCCTTCACTAGAATTGGTTTTCCTCTATTAGTAAATTTTTTATCTGTTTGCTTTCAAGGTATTTTTGTCTTTAGTTTCCAAAGTCTAATTAAGATATATCTTTATGTAGATTTCTTTGGGTTTATCATATCTGGAGCTCACTCAAGTTCCCCAATCTGTAGGTTGAGGTCTCTTGCCAAATTTGGGGAGTTTTCACTTTATTTCTTCAAGTACTTTTTCAATCTTGCCCTCTTCCTCCTCTCCTTCTGAGACTCCAGTAACATGAATATTAGATCTTTTGTTATAGCTTCAAGGCCTTGTGGCCCTGTTTGTTTGTTTTCTGTTTCACTCAAGTTATCTAGCTTCATGGTTCTGTGCTCCAGATCATTAATTTTCTCCTGTGTCCTTCCACTGTTGAGTTCTCCCACTGAGATTTTTTGTGTCAGTTATATTTTTCAATTCTAAAGTTCACTTTAGGAGCTAGAGGAATAGTACAGTGGTTAGAATGTTTGTCTAGCATGCTAAAGGCCCTGAGTTCAATTCCCCAGCACCACAAAAGCTGGGTGTGCTGGGGCATGCCTGTGCAATTCTAGCAATTGGAGGATTGCTGTTGAGTTCAAGGCCAGCCTGGGCTAAAGAGTGGGACCCTATGTCAAAAAAATAAAAATAGATTTTAAAAACATTTTCATTTGATTATGTCATTTCCTGACACTTTATATTTCTTTGTTGAGGCTTCCTAATTTTTTCATGCATTTGCAGCGTGTGTGTGTGTGTGTGTGTGTGTGTGTGTACACTCATACAAGGGATTATTGATTTTTTTTTAAAAATCATAGATACTTTTAAATCTCTAGGAAATAATTTTAGCATCTCTTGATCTCTTGATGTTGATATCTATTGATTTTGTAAAAATTCTGTTTGAGGTCAATAATAAGTGAAGTTCAGTGAAAACCTGACTATTTTTATATTATATTTTGAAACTCTGAATCTTGTTCAAAGATTCAATTTTAACTGTCTTCCTCTGACGCTGTTATGACAGGACCCTGGGGTCTCTGATCCCCAGGCCATCTGACTTTTCTTTCTCTAAGAGTCTTCTTACATTTATTTTACACATAATGCCCAGGGTGTTTAGCTATAATTGGGATAAATAAGTACATTTGCTCTATTTTCCCAGAAGCAGAAGTCAAATAAGTGCTTTAAAGCATTATTTCCCCTACCACACAAGAAAGTATAACAGCTAAGATTTTTTATTTTATACAAACCGTTGAAGGGGTGCACAGCTGCTGGATTTCAGCCTGACCCAAATGGACTCTAATAAATTTTAAAATATTGGCTGAGATAAAAAGAGAAAGAGATAGAAAAGGAACACATTCGAAAGCTATTTAGATGATAAAGTGGACAGAATAAAGTGATTTTTTAATGTGGAAAATAAAGAAAGGGAAAGAAGCTAGATTGTTGGCTTTTATGGCTTGGGATCCAATATGGTGGGCATACTATAAAATCGGAAACACAGGGGGATGAGCAGGTATTGTAAGGAGAAGGAAGAAAGATGTGTTAAGTTTTAGACATTGGATATGAGGAGACTGTCTGCAGTTGTCTACACCACTGTGAGGAAGCCCAGGGGAGAGCTGGGGCTTGTTCTGTTTCTTTGGATAGCGTCAGTATACCATGGCAGTAAAACCAGGAGACTGAAAGACAGATGCCACTGGCGAGGGCAGAGGGGGGAGGTCAGCGTCCTAGGAGAAAAACCTGAATAGGACCCAGAGGCACGAGTAGGCAGAGAGAGTTGGTCTGAGACAAAAGGGATCAGCTTCTGAATTCTGAATTATCAAATTGTGAAGAAAACATCACCGCAAGATGCGAACTGTTGAGCTTGTTGCTTAAGCCTTTCCGAAGCTTGGTCACCTTTTCCAGGGCCACTGAATTATAGTGCCAGGCAGAAGCTTGACTATGGAGGAGGGCACGTGAAGAGAGAAAGTAGGAAGAGCTAACGTAGACTTGTTTCTCAGAGCTGGGCACAGGGGAGGAGGAAGGCCAGGAAAGGAGCTCGATGCAGCAGCCTTGTGCTCCTTTCATTTTTGGTTGGAAGAGACTTCAGTTTGTTATATGTTGAAGGGAAAGAGTCAGTGGGGAGGGACAACTTGGAATTATGGGAGAGAGGAGTTGATTGGTGGAGCAAATCAGCAAATAGCCAATCAAGAGCACAGAGGAAGGATTGGCTTTGAACCCAAGTCCAAACATCTACCTCACTCCTTAGGTCTGCAAAGATGGAGTTAAAAGTGGAGGTGGGTGGCATAGTCTTCACGGGAGGAGCAGAAAGGGACGCAGTTTGCAGGTGTCCACTCCAATTACCTTGTGAAAGTGGATACAAGGTTCTCTGCTGGGATAACAGCTCAGAGGTGGAGGAGGAACGTTGGAAGGGTGCTCCGGCCTGTAGGGAGAGACCATGCTGATAAAAGACCATGCAAAGAGCTATCAGCTGGGTCTGGGGACTCTGCTCACTGGGGAGGCCACAGTGGCGTTTCTGCCGTGAAGAACTGATGCGAGTTTTCAACAAAACTCACGAGTCAGTCTCAACCATATTTTAATTTGTGGCATTCCAGCCAGTATAAATATAAGTTTTTGGCAAAAGGAAGAAGTGAACAGACATCTTGATGATGGCTTTGAATGCACAGAAAAAATGTTAATGTGAGATTTAGTCTACAAGTCACCCATTTGCAAATACCACTGGTAGTGAGCTTGCATGGTTTGTGTTGTGTAATTATCGTGAAAAAAAGAGAAAGGAATTTCATGAATTGCCTATATTTCACCGGGCACAACATCAGCTGAGGTCGGGTAATAATAAGCAGCCCTGCCACCAGCCTTATTCATCTAATTGTCTCTTATGCTGCCAAGACAATGTGCCCCTTTGTGCCACACGAAGGCCGGGCCTCTGTGATTGTAGGAACTCCTGCCAGCTCAGCATTTGGCTTGGTGACCTGAGGGTTCTCGGGCCACATCATCAGAGATGCTAGAGCCACAGATGCATCCACCATCTTGTTCCTTGCACGGCAGCCCTTCAAAATCCTGGAGTGGGGACTCACTGGAGAACCCCCACTGAGTCCACCCAGGGCCCCAAGGAGGGCAGGGATGACGTCAGGCTGGAAAGTGAGAGGCCCAGAGCCAGAGAAGGCAAGCTGTGTTCCAGGACTCGACAGTTTCTGTAGAGATACCCGACCCTTTCTGATGGAGTGTGGCAGAGGGGCTTTCTAAGGAGATCGCCAAGAGAGGCTGAAACCGCAGAGGGAAGGGAGACACGCGTATATGTTCAAGCTGAAGCTTTCATTGTGCAACCAAATTGTACCTCAGGAGGAACCCCGTGTAGTCCCACTGGCCCCGGGTGGTATGAAGAGCCCTAAGGGGGCCTGTGTCACTTCTTCCACCCACTGACAAAAAACAAGAACAGGCATTTTGTGGACTCCCCCCACCCCCACCCCAACCCCAGTAGGCCTTTCTTAGTATTGACAGGAATCTGTGATGCAAATATCAAGCACTGAAGTTTTATAGAAAATGAAGGTCGGGGGTTAAGGAATCTGTGGCCACCTAGATAGCAGTGGGAGACCTGGGAGAAGACCCAGATTTTGTGACATGATCGTCTATTCATAGCCAAAGAGACCCATTAAAACAACCTGCTTTGGGCTTCTTTCTACTCAGGGTGCCTATATAGACCACATAAGAATTTCCACCTCAAAACTGAATTTTCTTAGAAGGCAAGTGGGTCCTTACCCCATGGCCTAGAAAGTGGGAGAGACATTCTTCACTTTGATAGATTTAGAAAGAAAGTAGGTCATTTTCTTTGAATGTGTTGGGGTTTGCTGCCTGCAGTAACCCTTTTACACTTGCTCCTACCCTGCCTTGAGTAAGGTCTTGGAGTCACTTTATCTTTCACGTAACGGGGAGTTGAGGGGTTAGCCATTTCAAACCAAAGTCATGACATGTAGTCTAGGACAGAAATTTCTAAGTATAGACATTTTCTGATTTGTAAATATGTATGTATAAAGGGAAGGAGAATAGAAACTTATTTATTGCAATAAATTTTTATCAAAGGGTTTATAATCATGAGCTATCCTGACTTAACTATGATTGCACTGTGCTAAGAATGATAGACTCCTCAAGACATCTTTGCCAAATGAACCAGTTTGTTGAACTGCACAATGGCCTAGCACACACATGTGTCCCTGCCATCTTTTCAAGTGGACTTCCTACTCTTACTGTGGTTGAGTGATAGCTACCTAAAAGTATTTCCGACTAATATTCGAGTGGGTGACATGTTGAAAATTTTCCTTCAGAAATCGTGCTGATGCTCTCAGATTGGGGCTCTTCGGAGCTGCTGGGTTTCCTTCTCCGACCCCTAAGGCAGTCCTTGTGCTTGTCCCCTTGGCACATGGTCTTCATGTACCACATCACATCAGGACATCCGAAGGACATGTCTCTTGCAACCATGTCACGGGTCCTTGTGCCTCCTTAGGTGACCTCTGCTAACTAGGCCTTTCCACAGCCTCACTGTATTCTTATCCCTTCCATATCATGTTGTGATTCCTTCTCTGGCTCTCTTCCATAGATGATATTTTTCTCAGCCCATTCCCATAATCAAATGATTCCTTAGAATACAGACCCATTGTAAATGACTTCTCTACATCCGCATGTCTTGAGGCTCTTAAAGTTCTTCCTTCTACCTCTTGCCTTGAATAACTGTCTTGGGGAAAACTGAGGCCTAGAACCACTGTCTGGGAGGTGGACAGCTTTAGAGTGAAGACTCACCCCCAACACAGCAACTGGGAAGTGCTATGTTTATGGCTCAGTCAGATGTCTAGATGGGTGGACCCGAGGACAGTTTCACCCCGCATGTGTCCTCAGTCTGGGGCAGCAAGGTGAGATGGTAAACAGAACGAAAGAAGCCCTATCCTGGGGACAAGAAGGATAATGGCAGTGTAAACCTAAAACTTGGCCTCGCCTCCGTAGCAGATACAGCTGGGGAGAAAAATGATGCTAAGTCCTGGTAGACACGTCGCTCCTTACAGAAGCCAGTGAAATTAGATGAAGGCCCAAGATCCATTCCAACACCTCCCTCTCACGGTCATGATCACGGTATCTGCTATCAGAGAAGGTTTTACTTCTCCCCACTTCTAATCTGGATAGTTTACTATTTTTTTCTTACCTAATTGTCCTTGCTAGAACTTCAAGTTCAATGCTAAATAGTATCAATGGTTAGATAGAAGCGGTGAAAGCGGACGTTGTTGTCTTGTTCACGTGACGGATGTAGAGTTTTCATAGGGCCCATGTCAGTCAGCGGTTTCCGGAGAAACAAAACCAATGGGCTATATAAATATCTAAAGAGATTTATTGCAAGGAATTGGCTCATGTAATAATGGTGGCCAAGAAGTCTCAAGATCCTGCAGTACAAGAGCTGATGGTGTAGCACTGGTTTGAATCTGAAGGCCTGAGGTTCAGAGAGCTGATGGTATAACTTCCAGCTAAAAGCCATTGGTCTTGAGACCCAGAAGGAGATGATGTGTATGCTTGAGTCTTACTCTCAGAGGATAAGGTGTGTTTCTGTGTTCTTCGGGTCTTCGATGAATTGAATGAAGCCTTTCCACCTTACTCTGTCAAGTCAAATCGTAGTCTCATCCAGATACACGCCCGCCATCACACTGAGAGTAACATCTGATCAAATGTCTGGGCACTTCAGGGCCCAGTCAAGTTGACATACAAAAGTGGCCATTAAAGATTTCCTTTGTCACGTTGAGGAAGTTGCCTTCTATTCCTAAACTGTTGAAAATATTTTTAAATTGTGAAGTAGAATTGGATTTCATCAAATGCTTTTTCGGCATGGCAGCAATGCTCATGTATTTATTCCTCTATTTTATTAATCTGGTAGATTTCGTTAGTTGATTTTCACATGTTAAATCAGCATTTTATTCCTGAGATAAATCCAGGAATATAATCTTTTGTTATGAGTATGATGTTTCTTGCTGAGGTTGGTTTGCTGGTATTTGGTTGGGGATCTTTGGATCTACATTCATAAGATCTACAGCTTTCTTGTGGTGCCCTTGTCAGATTTTGTTATTTGGGTAAAACTGAAATTGGAGAGTGAGTCACATCCTCTCTTCTTTTTGGAGGAGAGTTTGAAAGATTGGTGTTAATTCTTTATTAGAAGAACTCACCAGTGAAGCCATCTGGTTCTGAGTTTTCCTCACAGGAAGAATTTCATTTACTAATTCAACCTCTGTTTTTGTTATAGGCCCATTTAAGTTTTCTATTTATTGCCAAGTTGTTTTTGGTAGTTTGTGTCTATCTAGGAATGTGTCCAATGTATGTAGGGTATCTAGCTTGTTGGTGAACTATTGTTCATAAATTCCCTTATAATCTTTTAATTTTGAAGGCCTATAAAATTATCTTCACTCTCTCTTCTGAACTCAGTAATTTCAGTGTTTTGTCCTAGTAAGTTAAGCGATAGGTTTGCCATTTTGTTGGTCTTTTCAAGGAACTAATCTTTGTTTTTGCTTTCTTTATATTCCATCCCCTGTTCCTGTTTATTTTTATTCTAATCTTTACTAATTTCTTCTTTCTGCCTACTTTGTGCTTGGTTTAGTCATTTTTCTAGTTTCCGATAAAATTTAGATCAGTAATTTATGATATTTCTTTTTCTTAATATAGCTATAAATATCTTTGTGAACAGTTTTCATAGCATCCCATAAGTTTAGGCATATTTTCATTTTCACTCATCTAAAGGTATTTTATAATTTCTCTTGTGACTTTTTTACCCATTGATTACTTATTAATTTGCATGTATCTGTATTTTTAAATCTTCCTTTTAGTTATGGTTTGGGTGTGGAATGTCCCCCCAAAATTCTCATGTATGTGGATATTGTAGAATATCTATGGATTCCATGTGATATTAAGAGGTGGGACCTGACCAGAAGAGGCAAATCTCTGGGGCTTTACCCAGATTTCTGGGGCATGACCCTGAAGGATATATGCTAGTTTCACCTTCCTCTTGGCTTCCGTCACACTGTAAACAGCTTCTTTCCTTCTAGGCCTCTGCCACATGCTTCCCCCGTTGCTGGAAGCTCACGAATGGGCTGTGACATTCCCTTCAGTTGTGGGTGCTGGGCTGTTGTGGTTTGGATCTGGAGTGTCCCGCAAAGGCCTCATGTACCTATAGGTACTGTGTACTCTTGATGGTGGGAACTGGCTGGAAGGGGTGGATGTGTGGGGCTTGACCTAGAGGGCATGTGCTGGTCCTGCCATTCCTCCCAGTCTTGTCTCTGCTCTGCCATGCTGTGAAGATCTCTGTCTCTGGAGCACTGGCTCTGACTCTGGCTCTGGTCTACCATGTGATTCCACCAATTTCCAGCCACCTACCAAGAATGGACTGAGATCTTCTAAACTGTGAGCTAAAATAAACTATTTTTGCCCTAATTTGTTCATGTTGTGTATTAAGCCACAGGGACGAGAAAGTAACTAGGTCATGAGTAGTCTGTCTGTCTTAGTTCCTTTTTTGTTGCTGTGACAAACACCCAACATTCACAACCTAAGGGAGGAAAGATTTATTTTAGCACGGAGTTTCAGTCCATTTGCATGCAGGTGACAGCACTAGTTGCAGGTGGCAGAGGCTGGAGGAAAGCCACACAGGGAGTGGCAGACAGGAAGCCAGGTGAGGGACAAAGGCTGGAGCTGGCATGTACCCTTCCAGGTCCTGTCCCGGAAATCTGCTCCTTTTGGGTCAAGCTCCAGTGTTGCATACCTTCTGGGTTAAGCACCAGTGATCTGCTTCTTCCAGGTCATGTGCCCAGTAATGTGCTACATGCGTATAATCTACTACAGGCCCCTAACCACCACATGCCTGTTGCCCACCCCTCCTGCCAGGCCCTACCTCTTACCACCACATGGTTCCATAGGAATTCCACACTGTCCAACGACACGAGGCTTGTGGGGGAACATTCCAGAGCCAAATCAGAGCACTGTCCCAGCAACAAAGAAGCAACAAGACATTTTTGTTATCAGTTTCTAACTTAATCCCACTGTGGTCAGGAAACACACTTCATATGCATTTGAAGCTTTTAAATTGATTAAAGTTTGTTTGGGGGCTGTATTAGTCTGGGTTCTTTCAAAAGACAGAATTTACAAAAAAATTATAACAAAAACAGTCTATTAGGAAGGCTTGCCAATCCGAGGATAGAGATAGTTCAAGATGGTGGCCTGCATGTATGAGAGCTGGATTGTCCAAGAGCTGCTCAGCCATGAAGTAGAACTCCTGTCTAGGACTGCAGGACAGCCTGTGAAGTGAGAGTCTGCTGCAGATCTCCGTTGTTCAAAGAACAATGGTGAAGACTAGAGCCTGAAGATCAGCGACAGACAGACAGGTGCAAGCCGAGACTGGCAAGAATCTGTGATGAAGATTTGTGAGGTGCAGCAAGTCGGTGTCTATAGACAGTTGCAAAGGCAGGAGCTTTCCCAGAGGAAGAAGCTGTGACAATCTTCCTTCTTCCTTCCTTTTATACAATTCGAGATCCAGCTGGCCCTCCCACATCTGGTTGGGTACTCTTCCCTCATTTGCTGGCCCACAAATCACTCACACTCTAATCCAGGCTGGTTTTCAATTCCCAATCTAGGCGTGGTTCCCAAACCCAAATCCAGATGTGGTTCCTGATTGCCTCAAGTTGACATAATCTCTCCAATGGTCACAGAGCCTTACCATATTTTCTTTTCACCATATTTTCTTTTCACCATATTTTCTTTTCACCATATTTTCTTTTCACCATATTTTCTTTTCTGGAGCATATTACTATATATTTGAGTATAATATATATATTCTGGTTTTGTGTGTTCGTGTTCTGTGGATAACTGTTAAGTTTACTTTGTAAACAGCATTAGTCAAGTGTTCTAATTCTTTGGAAGACACATAACAAGGAAAAAACTGAAAGCTCTTGTGACCCGACCCATCCTTTAAATGGCAACCCTGAATATTTTGTTCTTCACAAAATGCCATCTGAGAATCAACGTAGTTGCAGAAACACGCTATTTCCACACAATGTTTCTAGGTGACATCGTTAATGTGGCTGTGCCTGAGTGGGCATAGCGGTGGGAGAAACCAACTTCTGTGCATGGGAGGACACACCCAGCGAAAGACTCTGAGACTGCCAGCCTCTTCAACTCTTAGTGTCATCTCTGAAACCAGTGGTATCTGCTTCATGACATTGGAAGGATCCAATGTGATAACAATTTTACACTTAACCTAGTGTCTTGGAAATAACATAATTACTTTTTCTAATTATTGTTATGATGTGCAGTAATTCATACAATTATAATTGTCCATGATTCTTTGGGCTTCATTTCAAAAAATTCTGCTCGAGTCTATAATGTTTTGGCTACTTTTGACTTATTCTCACCTTTTCCAGCTTGGTCAGAAAAAAAGAACATGAATTTGGAACCCCGAATTTTTGTTTCTGGTTGTGTAAGTGACCTTTGTCAGGTCTGAAATATTATTTTATGCTTCTGTAAAAACCACATACCTATCTACATTTGTTTCTAGTGTTAAATTCAATGAAGTTTTATCTAAATAGCCTCTAAGGACTTTCCCTATAAGTTTTACCTTAGACCACCCCTAAACACTGGAAGATGCACCTCAAACACTATCCTGAGGTTGTGGGGCAATGTGCCCTATGATTTTGATGTCTTAAGTGATGGTGAGAGACAGACTATGGCTCCCGGCCCCTTTAATGACCTTTACCACTAGTAAACAAGGCCCAGTTGGTTACCTAGATTTTGATCAACCAAATTAGTAACTTTTCCTTTTGGGAAAAGTTAAGAGAGCAGTGGACAGAAGGGTCAGCTGAGAAGGGGTAGGGTCAGAGACAACAAAGACTATCCCTTAACTTGGACCTGGACGTCCTAGAACAACGAACCAGTCACAGGTGTGGACATTTGAGAAGAGGAGTAAAAATGTTATTCATCTTTGTGGCTAGAATATCCAAGAGAATAAACTAAAAAGTTTTACATACCTTTAAAATAGTGATATACTAGGAAAGAATTAAGTACCGAACAATTTACTATTGGCTAGCACTACCAGGATACAGAGATTTAAAGTTAAAGATGATCTATTCATACTGCCTGGAAATGCCTTGAGATCTACGCCACCTCGTTACCAACACCCGTTTCTGTCTGTGCAAAAAAAGGGGGCTTGACTGTGAAGCCGGCGCCCAAAGCCCTCTGTGGCCTTAGTCTGATGTTGTAACTGAGCACCATAGAATGGGTAGCTTGTAAACAACAGGAATTCATTACTTACAGTTCCGAAGGCTGCGATCTGGGTGTCTGCAGGTTCAGTGTCTGGTGAGGACTCACTTCCTGGTTCACGAACAGCCATCTTAAGACTGGGTCTGTCTTCACAGGGCAGAAAGGGCAAGGGAGCTCTCAGGGAGTTTCTTTTAGAAGAGCATTAATGCCCTGGAGCAGGGCTCATTCTCAAGACCTGATCACCTTCCAAAGGCCCCTAACGTCCTCATCTTGAGGTTAGGATTTTAACACAAGAGTCTGAGGAGACACAAACATGTAGTCTACCTCATTCACCGATGAGTCCCGCTCGGTCACTGCTGGTGTAAAGTCCGGCACACCCCTGTCCAGGGACAGAGTGCACCCCAAGTGCTCCACAGCTCTAGCAAGGCCAGGTTATCTGGAGGCTGGAGAGACCCTAAGAAAGTCCTTCTATCTGCATGTTCTGATGCTAATTTAGGAAATCCATTTAGGATCCTACCAGAGGCTCCAGAAAGAACAGTGTTTGCAGACTCTGGCTGCTTTCACTGAGCTCCAATCCAATTTTAGCCGAAGTCCAGTGACTCAGCATGTGAAAGGTTAATTACTTATGGGGTTCTGCTGGGCCTTGGAAAGTACAGAAAACAATGGAAAGCAGGTAAAGAGAAGCCAAGAGTGAGCACCTGGCTCCCCATGCAGGTGGATCTCATCTGGGAGAGAGCAGAGTCCCCTGAAAAAGGCCCTTGCTCAATTATCTAAAAGGTAGAGGGACTCTGTAGGGAGCGCTTTCCAAGAGGAGGAGCCATATGGCTCCCAGGATCCTTGGTTCAGGAGATTTACCTGGTATGAAACTACTCCTGGTTCTACTCTGCTAACTCAGCGGAGTGGAGTGATTAACCTGTGCTTAGGTGCATCAGAGCTGGACAGGTCAGCCTGACATCACTCCAGAAGCCAGGCAGGAAAGCCCTAGGCACTTTGAGGCCTTTGGGTTTGCAACTGCAGCGCGCATCTGGGGTGGACGGAACATGAGCATAGGGCCCAACAGCCAGGCCAGCTCCTGGGCAGCTCCCTATGACAGCGGCGCAGCCTGCTTTGAGCCGTTACTCCCTAGGGTTGGCGGGAGGGCAGACATATGAATGGCTGGCTTTGGGCAGGCCATCACGGGGTGCATGGGCCTGAGCCTCTTCCTTCTGGCTGCCCTGTGAGTTTTGTTCTCCTTGTTTGATCCTGAGAACAGAAGATTTAGGGAAGAAGCCCTTTGCCTCTCACAAGGCCTGGGCATTTCCCATGCTCAACCCCTGTGGCTCAGATCCTGGGTCTCAGCCGGATGGGGAGGCAAGTCTGGCCTTTCAGAGATGACACTAGGTCACTGCACAAGAGTGCCTACAGCTCAGTATTACAGTTCCTGAGAAACATTCTTCCCACCAGGCTGTCTGTGCACCAAGTCATGCAAAAAAATCTCCCTCCCTTTCTCCTTCCAACACTACAGACTGAACCTAGAAAGTCCTGGGCTATATCCCCAGCCTTCTTTATATTTTACAATTTGCGACAGGATCTCATCAAGTTGACCAGCTGACTCAACCTTGTGATTTCCTGACTCAGCCTCCAGAGTAGCTGGGATTACAGGAATGTGTAACTTCACCCACCTATGAGCCATTCTCTTGAAGATCACAGTTTGGAAAGGAGAATTAGGAAAGCCAGGGAGGTAACAGATTATAATTTATCCAGAAGGGTGAGCAAGCCCGGCTCAAACAGCAGGATCCTGGAATGTGCAGATGCTGTCACTGACGGCAGAGAAGATGTCTGTGGTCTGGCAGGAGTAGGCTGGCTTGTTGGAGAGGTGGGCATGGAGTCTAGAGATGGGTCATGCAATTCTGAACAGCCTGTTTCGTCCTAACCTGAAGTAATTCACTGACTGGCTTAGGAAATCTGTTTTCCAAGTCTTGAAAAAGAGTTTGATGATACCTACTATTATACTTGGATGTGCATTGAAGTAGTTAATTAATGTTTGCAAAGCGCTTTGAGATGCTGTTATAGGGCCCTCGGCCAAAAACAAAGCCAGATTGTTTAGGTTGGCAGTAAGAAAGCTAAGCACTCTTTACTAATTAACACCCTATTAGTATAACAGCAATATCCATGTCGAGTTACTCAAGACCGTGTTTATTTTCATCACTCGGTGTAGTTGGTTTCTGAGCTAAGAAAAGTCTAAACTCACCTGGTGGTGTGAAGTAACGAACTACCGAAACCTCCCTTCAAGCCAAACTCGGCCAACAAAGAAATATGCTCAGATGGGCGCATGCCAGGAAATGCCAGTCCAACAGGTGCCTGTCGGGGAAGTCTATACCAGGAATCCTGGCAAATGTTTCCCAGACCCAAGTTGCCTGGGCTCATGGGCGGAGCCGAGGCACGGGGAGAGCGCCATCTGCTGGTCGTGAGGAATATTTTTCGTGATTCGCTTAGCAATTTGCAAATCTCTGGAACAGCATTCCAGAGAATTGGAAAAGCACTCATTACTCCCCTTCTATAAATGGCCATAAAGTCCAACATCATCATCATGAGAATGGGAAATATGCGACGACAGACCTCTATTCTATATCACCCCTGGGAAAGTTTAGAGGGAGAAGAGGTTGTTTTTGTGGCTACGACACTGAGCGGCGGGAAAGGCAGGTTACTAACCTGCACCTTGCTTGGAACCTGTGTTCTCTTCCCACGCTACTCAATAGATGGCTGTGCCGCAGTTAGCAGTTGTTGCCCAGTTGAAAATGTCTATACTGGATTTGACGGACTACTATATCACACTTGTGTTATTTTTCACCAAAATCTAGTTTGGTGGTTCAAATGGCTTTTGGTGTGCTGACAGCCCCCAAAGAGGGTCTGAAGCTGAGGTAGTGCTGTCAACACAGGCATAAACCATTACCTAAGTAGTTAATGCCCAAACAGGAGCCTGTATCCCATAACCAGAAACTGTATCCCACAACCGGAAGCTGTATCCCACAACCGGAAGCCTGTACACCGCAGCTCATCTGCAGATCTATGAGTGTGGAAATAAACGACTGTAGTTGGAAGTCTCTGAAAATTTAAGATGACTTGTTCTGCCTGCGGCACTCTTGTAGCAATAAGCTGACAAACATGTCAGTCAAACAGCTGAACATTTGCTACCACGTGTGTAGTAGCCAATGAAATCAGGCTACTAGTGGTAGGGGTTACCTTAAATATTGCAAGTACGTAGCAATAGTATTATAGCCACTAAGGGAGGAAGAAAACAATGAGGGTGCCATTCAAAACTAAATTAAGAAGGTGTATTGAGGAAGAGAGAGTAACCGAATGTGTCACATGCTAGTGACAGTAGGGTGGCCACTCACTTCATTGTATAGTACATGGCACTTTTAAGATCAACAGGGGAGCCTCGTAATTAGCTACGGCAGGGAGCCGTTCACTGCGATGTATAATCCATTAAAGTGAGAACTGGGACTTAAACTCAGGTTTAGTAACTAGAGAGAGAGGAAGAAAAACTTCTGAAAAAAGGTTCTAGGGTTGAACCATGGAATCTGATGTAGCTAAGACATGAGACTATATAAAGTTGGGGGAATGATAAGAACAACGGACTTGAAGTATAGATAAGAATTATTGATATTTGACAACTAGAAGTAAACTGGTTATTTGCAAGATGGTTAGTCGAAGAGCGGGGGGCTTGAAATTGACGTTGTCGGAAGTGACGAGGTCACGGATGTAACCATAGGAACGAGGGGCAGGGGACAACATGATCATCGAAAGAGATGAGGTCGAGGAAGTAAGATGCTGAATATTAGAAACACCATTGGTGAGGCCACTAACAGGCGAGTGTCAGGCAGGCTGAGAGTCAGGAGCTCGAATCTTCAAGGAATAACAAAATGACTGTGGTGGTAGACGACGGTTACGAGAAGGGTCATGTGTGGTATGATCTGGTGACATGAGACATTATTATTGGGGAGGGGAAATCAGTGTAATCCAGCAAGGAGGAACAAGGCCACCTAAGGCCCTGCCAGCCTCCATGGTGTCAACGGGGCAAGAGAAAGCTGTCTTTACAGAGGACACAGTGTCCTCCGGAAAGCTTGCACATCTGTGACATGGTTCAAGCAGCATCCTCCTGGTTTCCTTACTGTGGAGCAGTAGAGTAGCAAGGGGATTTTAGAGTTCAAAGTGCAGGCTCAGCACACAATGTCTTTCCTTTCCACCCAAGAGTCCAGTAAAATGCCAGTGAGAAAAATAAACTCATAGCATACAAGAATTGGGAAAGAGACCATTGGTAAGCGAGAGTTTAAGCAAACTTTTTACAGATAAAAAGAACATGGAACATATTTGATGAATAAACAGGGAAAACAAAACATCCCAGAATATGCAGGAGGAAACAGTGAAGGAGAAAGCCAACGACACAGGACACCCCAGAGAGGCCCCAGGACCAGGAGGCCACTGGCTGGCAAACAGGAGGACGGGGTGAGAAGGGGAGTCCCACACAGAAGGGCCTATCTGTGTGGGTCCCTTCACATCCCCTTCTCAGTCCAATTACTGAGAACCTGTAGGACTTTAGGAAGCCTGACATTTTTCTTTGGGTCAAAACACTGTAAGACTCTAATCTAAAGATATCGAGCTTATTTTAGGGGTCAAGTAGGACTCCAAGAGTTGGTTAGCACTTGAGAGTAAAGCTTTACATTTATACATTTGGGAAACTATTCATAGGCCAATAAAAAGCCTGTTGCTGAGCCTGGCCAACACTGCAGATCCTAGTCAGCAGCCTGTTCCTAGGAGAAACCTAGGCAGAAAAACAGCCACACCCAGAGGAGAAGGAAGCCGGAAGCAGCTCTGGAGAAAAGCAACACTGTCCCCTGTTATTAAGCAGGAAATGAGAATCATCAGGTAGGACACAAGCACTCGCGAACAAAATGGCAAAAATACACAAACAGAACAAATCACTCCAAAAGACACAGGTAGCTTTGTGAGGAAAAGAAAACATTAAAAAACCTCAATCCTTTTATTAATATCCACAGAGTTTTTGAGATATTGTATGCATCTGGAGGCAGAGGCAGGAAGATCTTAACTTCAAGCCCAGCCTGGGCAATTTAGTGACTTGTGAGACTTTGACTCAAAAATTTAAAAAATATAAAAATACAGCTCAGTACAAAGATCCTGGGTTCAATCCCCAGCATGATTTTCCCCCCACTTTATTGATATGTATACGTGCAAAATTTAAGGTTTACAATGGAGTTGAGCATTTTATGCACATACATATCTTGTCAAAGTGACAAGAGCTTTCCCACTCTCCTTTTGTCCAATCCCCAGCATGATTTTTTTAAAAAAGGATGTTACTTAAAGGAATAACCAGAAAATTAATGAGAAAAAATAATAATAGAATAGTTGAAAACTAAAGCCAAAGGAATTTCTCATAGCCAAAAGGTAAAGAAATGGAAACCTGAAAGAAAAGATAAAGGGCCTAAAATATCATTCCAGAAAGTCAATTATCTAACTAATAGAAGTTCCATGCTAAAAATATAGGGAAAGGGACTGGAGGCATAGCTCAGCAGTTAAAGTGCTTGACTGGTAAGCTCAAAGCCCTGAGTTCAATACCCCAGCACCACATAAGCTGAGTGTGGTGGTACACACCTGTAATCCCAGCAACTTGAGAGGCTGAAGTAGGCCAGCTGCCAGGAGTTCAAGGCCAGCCTGGGCTACAGAGTGAGTTCAGGATCAGCCTGGACCACAGAGTGAGACTCTGATTCAAGAAGAAAGAAGAGGAAGAGAAAGAAAGAAAAGAAAACAGGGAAAATGGATCAATTTAAAAATCAGAAGTCATATTGACATTAGACTTCTCATCTACAACTGGATTCTGAAAAACAATGGATTTAACCCTCCAAAGTTCACAGGAGAAATTATTCTGAATCTAGAATTCTATATCCTGCTAAACTAACAATCAAATGTCAGGCTGCAATAAAATGTTTCAGGAATGCAAAGCCAAGCGTGGCTGCCATACACTTACAGACTTCCAATTAGCGGAGTGTCATCGACCACAGGATCCATCTTTGTCTCTGAAATCCATTCATGTGCCTGTGCCACGCAGCACAGAAGCTAAGGCAGACCATCCCTGGGAGAAAGGAACCTTTTCACAGCTCTGCCGAGCCTTCCTTTCACTAGATGGAGATCTAGAACACCTCTGCTCAGCCTTCTCCTCCTCCTGCCTGCGCTCTCAGCAGGCCTGCACCTGGTCTGATTGCTCTCTGAGCCTTTCTCAGATTCCAGTATTTTCCTTACACAGCTGCATTTCATCCTGTCTGGAAATCTAATTCTTTGTGAACACAGACCAATAGGAAAGTATACTTGGCTGTGCACATTTCTTGAGAAAAATAAAACCACCAAAAACAAGGGTAAAAAGAAATGCGAGGAAAACCAAACACAAAATGAGCACGATGTGAGATATAAATGGGAGCTTAGTAAACACGAAGTTGTGCAACACGCCTGGAGAAGCAATTAGAATGGACGCCTGGTCTGAAGATGGTGGGTCAACGTTACCTTTCTCCCTCGCGTCTCCTGGAATCCATCCAAAGCCGCAAGGAGAAAGACTCAAAATGCAAGCCTCATTTTGACAAAGGCAGAAGCAGCTGACACATCAGCCCATACACCAACGCAGGCGGCCTGTGAGGTGGTGTCTGTGTAGAGGAGGGTGCTGCCGGGCCCAGGGGCCACGGCCTCCGGTCCCAGAGCGAGCCCGCAGAAGCACTCTGCTGTACAATGAGGAGCACCCCTGGCAGCCAAACCCCAAATGCCTTTTTGTAACCAGGTCCCAGGAGGACGCTAGTGATCAGGAGTAGAACCCCTGACCTACTTCTGTTCCAAACTGCAAAGAAGAGAGAAAAAGAACATGGGGAAAGCATAATTACAGGAAGTGGGCTACTTATTTGGCAGTGAGGGAGAAAAGGGACCTTGGATTAGAATAAACAAATTTCACAATTGTTCTTCTTCATTAGCTGGGGAGGAATAAAAGCTTAAGAGGCACGCACACCGTTAGCCTGGGACACAGCCCTGGCCCTCCTACCTCAGGCATCTGCCCAAATAGTTGGTTTACCGAAAAATAACACCACCTTCCCAATGATGAGTAATTTAGAACAAAGAAGCGCGGGATAAATACCAAAAACAAAAAAAAACAAACAAACAAAAAAAACACCACAAGAAACCAAGAAGGAAAGAGGAAAAACAAATGACAGATGAAGAGCCTAAAATACTATCATGAGCCAATGAAAAAACATCACTGTGACTCCTAAAAACAGGGGCAAAGGCACTTACTCTCTAAGAGGAAAAGGAAGTGATGTAAGAGCTTGGGAAAGGGGTAATGACAGGAAGTGATGAAAGCAACAAGGCGGAGCTCAAGAAAGACCTCAACCGATCATTGTTGAGCTGCTTTTACAACAAACTGATTTTATCATCTTTGAATTTGTTATCTTGCTTTTGTGTTCTTTTCAGTGAGGGCTTCTTACTTCTGCTTACAATTGACGGGATAAATTCATCTGGAGTTTCAGATCTTCCAAAGCACTATTAGTTACATTGATAATAATTTTTGACTAAACATAGTGCCTTTACAAGAAATGAGAGAAACAGTGAGGGAGTGTGAGACAGATGATGTTGCTGTTTTAAGTACTTATATTAAATAGATGCCTTCTATACGGAGCAGGATAGACAGACTCAAAAACAGCCATTAGTTGTCTAAGTCAGAATTCAAACCAGTAAGTACAGAAACTCAATGCAAAAATGGAAGCCAGTATCCAGGGATGAACAATTTCTAACTTTTGTAACTTTTGTACATCAGAGAAGTAAATGCTCAGATGAATTTTATCTTTTCAAGCAAGTTTTTAAAGAATTATAGTGGCCTATCTTTCTCTATATCTTAAAAAAGCTCCACATTTTAAATGTTTTATATTAGAAATTAATGTACACTTGCCAAATGTTCATATACCAATGTTAGCTTTTGTTTTGATTTATCTTAGATGCAAGCCCATGTTCCTGTTAGGTACTTACTCAAACTATGACATTTTTAAAAAATTAGGTAATACCTTTTTGTTTGTTTATGTGATTCAAATATATTCTCTTCCTTAAACTCTAAAAAAAGTGAAAAAAATAATACTATGACTATAATAAAGGAAAATAAACACTGTAGAAGACAAGAGATATAGAAAAGATTGAAAAGAGAAAAATCAAATATTAAAACATTAAAAAGGTTAAAAGGAGTGAGAGTCATTGGATATGAGATGCAGATAAAAAAAAAAATCCAACACACGCATTACTGGAATCCCTGAAAAGAAAACCAAATAGCACGCCACAAATACTTTGCTAAATATTTGGACCCAAGCAAAGGGAGTAAAGCGATATGTTCTGGCTTGTGCTTTTGACTGGTATCTCCCAAAAATCTGAACACACTCTGGCATGGACTTGAATTTGAATCTTAGTGTTGCAGTTTGGACCTGAAGTGTCCCCCAAAAGGCTCACGTTCCCATAGATACTGTGTAGAGTTAGGGATGGGGCCTGGATGGAATGGTTTAAGGCCTGGACTTGACCTGGCAAGGCATGAGCTGGTTCTTCCCTTCTTCCCAGCCTCTCTCTTCCACCAGGATGTAAGGATCTCTGCTGCTGGAGCTCTGGCTCTGGTCCTGCCTCCGCTCCAGCCCTGCCAAGTGCATCCACCATTTTCCAGCCTCCCACCTATGAATGGACTATGACCTTCTATAAGTTACAATAAATCTTTCCTCCCTAAGTTGTGGACGTTGGGTATTGAGTCTTAGTGACAAAAAAGTAACCAAGTCACTTAGTTCTTCCAGTTACTAACTGGTACAGACTGATGTAGTGTCACTCAAAGAAAAGTCCTGTGAGGATGCGACTCCTGTGCTCTATGTGGCTGGACTTTCTTTTTAACCTTGTAAGAATACTAGAGCCGATACTCCATTTAAACGGAGTATTAAACTAGAAAGAAGAAGATGTCAGGGAAATAAGAAATCTACTCCAAAGACAAGGACAAAGTTAGTTCAAAGGATAGCAGCAAAGAGAGGTCAGTGTCAGGAAGGCAGCTACCCAGCAGGCTTCGCGTGAACGGTCCATGTGGGAGGAAGCAGGTTGCCATGAGGGATGTCTCCAACAACTGCAGAGGGAGAGAGACGAGAGAGGAAGGGAGAGAGGAAGGGAGAGAGGAGGGGAGAGAGGAGGGGAGGAGAAAGAGAAAGGAAGGAAGGAAGGAAGAAAGAAAAAGAAAGAAAGAAAGAAAAAAGAGAAAGAAAAGAAAAGAAAAAGGCAAGAGTAGAAAAGTGCTCTGAGAGGCTTTTAGACGTTGTGGAATAAATTAGCAACAAGTATGAAAGATTAAGAAAATAAAAAGAAGCTAATTATTAACTATAGGTAAAGCAAAAACCAAGGAAGGAAATATAATGGTAGTGCCCTGCGCTGCTCAGCTGTGAGTCATATTTGTTCAGGTCTAATGTAAACAGAGACTATTGATCTGGCCAAGGGCTGGCATAACTGTGGGAAGGAGGGACAGGAAGCAGAGGAAGGGGGCGGTGGTGAAAGACAGCAGATCCTCATCTCCACAATAGGAAGTCGGTAAGTCCAACAGAAGATAGCCGCGTGCACGTGTTAGTCAGCTTGGACATGAAGAAACCCAGGAAAACAGCAGTTGAAAGTGGCAGCTGCTAGGGAGGGGAGCAGGTTAGAGTAGGATGAGGCGAACTGTATTTTGTCACAAATATTTTAGTTCAATGTGAGGCGTGATCAAATACATGAAAAATGTTTAAATTTTAAAACAATTATTCAGGTAAAAAACACATTGCTGTTAAGCCCCCTCAAAAATACCCCTGAGTGAATACACATCATTCTTGCACTTTGTGAGGTGTATCTGGAAGTCCTCTTTTGTAACCAAGGTGTGATTAAAAAAAAAAAAAATTGCTGAATGCTTTTGCCACGGGCCATCAGGCAGAAAGGCAGGCTGGTAAAAACATTACAGTGTGTCTTTATCCATCATATTCACCCGATCTGGCACTGGGAAGCTTTTGGCTTTTCCTTAAAACCAAAATAACCATGAAAGGCAAATGTTTTGAATGGAGTTAAGACACCAGGGCGGCCATGACAGTGCAACTAAAGACACAAAGGCTGACTCCCAGAATGCTTCAGAAAGTAACAAAATGGCAGAGGAAGGGTGTTCGAAGCAAGGGGGAATTTTTGAAGACGATTAATGGCAATGCATCTTTTACTGTAATGATTTCTTTAAACTTTAAACATCTACCTCATTTTTTCACTCACACCTTCACATGTGCACAGAAAAAAATTAAAAGACTAATTATTTCCCCTTAACAAGGGAGTCTGTGGCTGTCTCCGTGTGCTGTATTATCTTTTGGCTGCCCTACATCAATGGTAAGGCTTAGAAAACAATAGCGAACTCCTCTCCCTTACTCCAAACCAAGATCTTTTTCTATAATATATATTTTAAGTATGTTATTATTTCAGTAATATGCTATTATTTTTAAAATATGATACTATAATGCTATATTCTAGTAGGAAACAGAGAATTGATTCACAGGCAAGAAAATTACAACCAAGAAGAAGGTGCTTATATGCAAGTTAAAAACCTCCTAAATGTCGACTGCACTAGCGTTCCATTACTGTGACAAAATAGCTGAGATAATTAACTTAATAAAGGAAAAGGTTTATCTTGGCTTACTGTTTCAGAGGTTTCAGTCCATGGTTATTTGGCTTTGTTGCTGCTTCTACCTTATGAGGTAGAAGAGGCCTATTTACCTCATGGTGGCCAGGAAGCAGAAAGAAAGACAGAGAGACAGAGAGACAGAGAGACAGAGACAGAGACAAAGAGAGAGGGAAAAGGCCTGAGCTCCAATATGCCCTTCAAGGACCCACCCCCCCATGAACTAACTTCCTCCACCTCTAACGGTTCTGCTGCCTTCTAACAGTGCCATGGGCTGAGGACAAGCCTTTGAAACATAGGCCTTTGGGATATGTTTAAGGCCTGAACTGTAGCATCAACCACTGTAATTTATCAAGCATTTTAACAAACCTTAGCATCTGCTCAGGTGACTTGCTTCACATATACCTATTCCATTATTTTTCCTCCTTTCTGAAGCAGTTCTGAAAGTCGTGTTTCTTGTCTTTAGTTGTGCTGTTGTGGCTAACTTGATTTTTTGAGTCAATTTGCCTTTTGTGGCTATTTTGAATTCGGGGAGGAGCCAGAAGTTTCACAGTGCCAGATCTGGTGAATAAGTTGGATGGGAACCTACCATCATTTCCTACTTGAGTTCTTGGGAAAACTTCAGAAGTCCAGCCCTTGGCACCTTGCTGGCCCCTGGCACTGGGGGAACTCGAGGAAGCCGGGCTCCTCCTGGATGTATCTGGCTAATTCTTTCTAACAGGTTCGTCTTCCCCTTGAGAGACAAGAAGGCGCCCTTTCTGAGTGCTGAGTCATGCTTATTACCCCAAGCCTGGCACAGAATACACTCAGAGGTTCCTAGCTAAACAAGGGAACTGCTTTCAGAATCTTGGAATAATCTTCATATTGGTGTTAGAGTGTGAAAGATCTTACATTATTAGTCTGAACTTTTTCTTTCCAGAAATCCAGCTAGAAACCAACGTTTATTCAGGTTCTTTGGTAAGTTAGATGCTGAGGTAGGTGTGTACTAGTTGCCTAGGGTGGCTGTCAAGGAGCCGCAGTGCGGTGTCTACACAACGGAGATGTGTTCTCTAACAGTTCTGAAGGAGGAAAGCCCCAAGACCGCAGGGGAGGGTCCCTCCTTGCTTCCTGCAGCTTCCTTGGCTTGCGCCCGCGTCACCCAGTCTCTGCCTCGCTTGTCCCTATCATCCTCCCGGTGTCTGGATGTCTTTGTGTCTTCCCCTGGTGCATCTTCTTGCATCACCGTGTCTCCTTTTTATAATGACACCTGTTGTGCTGGGTTAGAGGCCCAAGTCCCTCCAGCTGACTTTATGGTAATCAGCCATATCTGTAATGGCTTTCTGTTTCCAAGAATGGGGCGGTTGGGATTGGGACTCGTACTTTTCGTGGGTATACAAGTGTTTGGTCTCTGTCCTCTGCCGTTAGGTCACACAGCAGTCCCTCCCTCCAGGCAGGAGAGGCGGCTCCACACAGCCCTCAATCCTATCAAGGCGACTCTGGCAGCTTGTTGATAGGAATACTTCAATATTGTCACTTAAGTGGGAGGCTGTACTTTGAAAGAGGCTCTCAAAAGTCAGAGATTCCTTGGAGAACGAAGTACATGGGGTAAGTGATTAATGGCAACGGAAGGACAGACTTCCACGGTTGGTGAAGGGCAGTGGGGAAGATCTGAGAAGCTGTGCCTCCTGGAGTTCCCACCCCACAGTCCTGAGTTCCCAGACTCCCTTGGGTGCTCCGACAGGACAGAGGGCATTCTGGGTAGCAATGCTTGTTCTGACTCTGAGAGGAGAATGCCCAGGCAGCTCATTCTTCCCATCTTCAGCATCCTCTGTGCTCCCGGCTCCCAGCCAGGCTGCAGGCTGGAGAAAGCAGGAGGCTACGTCCACAACGCTCGCCTGCCAAC
Source organism: Ctenodactylus gundi (assembly GCA_004027205.1). Taxonomy (NCBI): domain Eukaryota; kingdom Metazoa; phylum Chordata; class Mammalia; order Rodentia; family Ctenodactylidae; genus Ctenodactylus; species Ctenodactylus gundi. The sequence continues at coordinate 279,954 of PVKB01001607.1, forward strand.
TGCAATCCCGGACCTGTGCCTTCCCTGCTGTCCTACGACCTGCTCCCTCGACAGAAACTACCCACATCCTCAACGACCCAGAAACAGGAGCCCGGGATCACGATGTCTTTCTTGCAATAGAAGAACAAGCCTGAGGGTGTGGCCCTATAGAATGACACAGTCCTCTGGGCGGGACGTGCTGTCTGGCCTCCGCAGTTCAGACCAAAGGCCTCTGTGGATAAGAACAGGCTGTCGGGTCACCCTGGCCCTGTGGTGTTTATTTTGAAAGCCACAAGAATATATCTGATTCATGTCTTCAGTGACTCACCTTCCCCGTAATGGTGAGGGACGAGAGGTCTCGCAGCCTCTCCTCCTGCCCCTCAGCCCTCTCCTCCCTCGGCCGTCACAGGTGCTCCATCCCTCCAGAAGAGATGACCCACACATCTGTACAAATGGGTCACCCCTTCCTGGGGGGAGAGCCTGAGAGGCGCATGGGGACAACAGTTTTAAGAGGGAAACTTGCGGAGGGCAGGGAGGGTCCCGGCTGGCCCACGGCTTGGCTTGCTGAGGACAGGGATGGTGGCATTCCGGGCAGGAGCCCCGTCTGCCAGCTGAAGGAGGGCCTGCAGGAGAGAGCCCAGGGCTGGCAAGGGCAGATGCAAGCCCAGGGCCACTGGGACCAGACCCCGAGAGCCATTGTGTTCTGCCACCAAAATAAAGTTCAAAGGCAGCGATAAGACAGGAATGCTGTGTAATGACAGGCTGGAGCTACCTTTCATCCGAGCTCCAGAGTCTCTTGAAGGTGTTAATTACATCCTCCTCCCCTGGACAGAGGAGGAGCGGTGTGTTTGTCACCATGGTAAATCACCTGGGCTGCTCAGGAACGACCCTGGACTACAGCCAGGTGTTCCCCGGCTCCAGCTGCAGCTCCATCCGTGTGTTAGGCACTCCCTAACTCACATCTTGGCGTCATTGTATTAAAAAAGGAGGGCAGGAATCGTAACCATAAAGTCACCGCTCTGAAGCAACTGTGGGTGCCTGGCGCTGTGGAAGGCTGTATCTGTCCACGTCTGGAGGCTCACACAGAACCTCAGAAGGCTGGGCTCCCACGGAAGCCATTCTCCAGATTAGAAAACCTTGAGAGAGCCCGATTGACAGTAAGTAGGGCAGCTGGTGTCAGACTGCGTCTACAGGGCTGATAAGACAACTGAGTGAGGCAGAACATGTGGACGTCTTTTCTCAAAAAATTCCACATAACAGAACTAAAAGGGAACGGAGGCACCAGAGTCTCCTGCTGGCTGCACAATGGCTTTCACACCACGCCCCCCGCTGTGGCATCTCTGGGCCCACCTTCCCGGCGGCTGGCGCTTTGTGCAAGATTTAGTTGCGTTTCTGGGGGCTTAATTATATGGAAGGAACAACGCAGAACGTTCTGGACTAAAATTTTATCTTGTTCCTTTGAAAACCCCACACAGCTGAAACCTCAGACTCGGAAAGCCAATCCGGGCTAGCTTTAATCTCCTCTGGGACAGCAACAGTCAGAGTAGACAGATGGGTTAAAAACACTGCTGTGTATTGCTTCTGCCCCTCCCAGGGAACATTATTTGATGGGTGGGGGGACCCCCAAAAAACGAAAAATGAGGGTGAGATAGGAAATGTCTTTTCTCCTTTTGCTATTGGAAAGATTGATTTTAAATTCATGGTGGTCCACTTTACATCAGTTCACGCCCGACTGTAGGCAGCAAGGCCCGCTGCCCCCGGCTGTCCCCCTTCACCCGCGGCTGTGGCAGGACGCCCGGCTTTCCCTGGGGAGCCACCACAGGCGATCCCGCTTAGGCAGGACCGAGCGGAGAGTAGGCGAGGGGCCGTGGAATCGCAGGGTGGGCGGGACGCAGCGGGACGTCCCCACGCGCGCAGGTGAGGGCCGCAGCGCAGTTGGGGTCCGATGCATCTGTGCGGGACTGGGAGGGCGATCCTTGGGTGCCGGCCCGGATTCGAGGGAGAGCGCGCCCCCTGGCGGCCACCGGCAGCACAGCGCGCCCCGTTCCCACACAAAATGTGTGTACAATTTTTAACAGCTTTGTCAACTCTCTGCAAAAGACATTACTGTCTGTTAAGTATTCCGTACTAACTCTAGATTAAGAATTTAAGACAGAAAGCGCAGTTTCCTCAAGTCACTGCTTTGTGATGGCTGTGTGGGCTGGGAGTGCAGACTCGGGTAAAATCTAGTACTCATCAGGAACCTTTAACATCCTTTCATTTACAATCTTTTCCTTCTTAAAGGTGTTCCTGCTGTGGCTGACCATGCAGGGACTCACTTCGTGCTGACCACAATAAGAGACAGCGCGGAGCTGGCACTTGTCCCCGGGGTTCTGCTGCGACCTAGGAGCTCCGAACAGGCCGACTTGTTCAGGGGAAGGAGCCAAGCGAGGCTGGCGTCGTTATTCTTGGAAGGTGAGGACACTGAATAACCAGGCAGCCAGTGCGTGGCAGAACTGAGACCTGACTCTGCCTGCAACCTGGCTCCAGAGTCCCCTCAGCCCTTTACCTGCCCTGCTCATCAAACGTGCCCAGGCCAGGCTGGTACCTATCACCCCTGGACATCCTAGTTCTCCTCACCTGGAGCCGTGGATGCAAGACTGGCAGTGAGTGCTTTTTGTTTTTTCTGGAGAGTCTTCATCTTTTGGTGCCTTCTCAACCTGGAAAGTGACGTCACCCAGGAGGCAGCAGGCACCTGGTTCAGGCTCTATCTTGAAGTGGCAATGTGACCCGGGCAAGTTCCCTCACCTCTCTACCTCAGTTTCCTATCTGCAGAATGGTGGAGGGGCAGTCAGTGGTGCGGCCCCAATGACCCTTTTCCAGCTGTAATATTCTGTTGCTCTGAGTTAGTTTAATAAGTGTCTGAATCTGTTTGTGCGTGGGCCAAGGTGCCTTGCAAGGCCCCGGAGCTTACGAAGGAGTAAGTCCCCAGGCTGTGTCTCTTGGGATCCTGCCTTCCTCCAGACTGGGCCACTAGCTCCAGTCTTCCTAGAGGGCAGCTGAGAGCTGAGACAGCAGACAGCACAGTGACACTGGGACAGCACCCTGGGGTGACAAAGCCCCTCTTAGAATGGGGTGGTCACCGAGCCTGCAGGAGGCAGAGACCTCTTCCTCAGGTTGCGGTGGACTGCATTCCCGACTCAGTGATTCCCTGGGTGCTAGCCAGATCTAGATACATCTTGGGGTGGCCTCAGGGGGACATGCTGGCTGTCCTACCAGTACGACTCTGGAATCGGAACAACCAGTGGGAAGAAAATAAGAGACATGATCCCAGCTGTATCCCAAGCTAGGTCATGGGGAATATTTACAATGCAGCAAGGCTAGAGGCTCAGAGCAAGAGGCCAGGTCAGCAAATGCTACGGTAGCAGTAATGAAAACTGTCACACGGAGACGAAACTAGCGACTACATCATCTCCCAGAAGTAGCTGTGGTGTTTGGGAGATGGCTGACAAGATCAAGGTACCTCCCATATGTCACCAGGAAGTAGCCACCCGAAAGTGCAACCCTGTGGAAAATAAGTCATTCTCTTGGTCTGGATCACCCCCCGGGCGATCTGATAAGTCAGTTTTCTGGCCCTACAAGGGGGAACCAGGGCCTACAGTAGGCTTTGTTTTTAATGAAAGGGAAGGAGGATCTCTCACGGTCTCCTCAGGGACTTCACAGAGGGTGACCACTGCTTCCTGGCCTTTCCTAAGGGCTTTGGGCAGCAATATTTACCTTAGGTTCCAGCAAGAGGGCCTCTGCCTAAAGTCCTGCACTTCACAGGAACATGTCTGACCATGTCTGACCTTGTCTGGCCATATCCTTAAGGGGGTGGAGTCGGCAAAGCCAAGGGGCCACACTCACCTGGTACTATGCTCCAAAGTCCCCGTCCGTAGTTTGTGTCCACACAGCGTATTTCCAAAGTCCACTTTCCCAGGGATTCACAGGGTAGCTTGAGAGCAGCTGCATGGCAGGGAAGGACAAGCGCCTGGACACCCGTGGTGGTGTCCACACATGTGCACACAAGGCCACTGTGGCATGAGATGGACCCAGCTTCAGAAGACCTCAAGCTAGGGGTTATTGACTAGGAATCAGCCCTCCCACCTTCCTCTGTGAGATTCCAGTGATTCTGAGAATTCTAAATTTGAACCTGGTTTCCCAGCTCACTCTGAATGTATATTTGTACGAAAATAGACTATAACTTAAAATGTTTACCTTGATTTAAAATGTTTCCATGTGTGAACACATAGCATATAAGCCCTCACTTATACTGCCCCCAAGCGTTCGGAGCAGTCGTGTTGGTAGGATATGAATTTGGTTGATGCTGAGCTTGTATGAGGCAAAGTCCCACCTCTGGAGAGGGGCCCTGGGGCGCTCACTCAGAAGGGAGGACACTTTGAACAGATTGAACAATGGAAACCGAGGTTATCAGCTTTGTTTCAGACTGTTGCCATGAGTGTGTGAGTGCAGATGTGCCGTGTATGTGGAGCTGTGTACACTTATGTGTGTGCACCTGTGCATACGGTTGTGTGCATGTTGTATGCATTAGTTTTAAGACTAGTAGAAGCCAACCTGTGGAGATATGAAACAGTGAGGAATTTAGTGTCCCCAAGAAATAACACAAAATTAAATGTAGTTTCAAGTCATCAAAAATTAGTCCCCCAAATTCTGATTTTCTCCCACATGGATTATTTCTTCATTTTAGAGATAAGGAGATTGTTAACTTGGGTTAAGTGATTTAAGGACACAGAGGTCATTAGCCTCAGAGCCAGGAGTCACCCAAAAGGGTGTGGCTCCAGAGACCCAGCCTCTTCTCCCCTACTCCATGTGGTCTGTCGGCCAAGGGAGCAAACTGGGGAGAGCTGGGGCGCCTAGGCTGGCTGCCCCAAAGAGACGAAACCAGCAAGTTAGTGCTCAGACATGGTCATCAGATAGATTCCAAGGCCTTGGTCGAATCGGGAAGACCTCATCCTCATCCCAAGGCTCACAAGTTCATGGAAGCCCAACCCAGCGCTGCTGGGGGCTGACTACAGCGAGGAGGGTAGGAGCGGGGACGGTCCTGCTTGGGATTGCTTCTGCAAAGTGAACGTAGAAAAGAAAGGATCTGCTGCCTCCTGGTGGCCATCTTTGGTAATGGCAATATTATAAAGCCATTAGGCTCAGCACGGCCATTGTGGAGTTAAGGCATCCAATGGCTTTTTGAAAGGAACACGCATTCAACTTACAGGGCATATATTTGTCCATTAAAGTTTTTACCATTGCATTCTTAAGTCTTCTGTAGTCTCACACAAACATATTTCTTGTCTACTTGATCGTGAGAGGCGGAGAGGAGTGTTAAAAATCTGTGGTTGTGATTTTTCTTCAGAGTTCCCATGTAGTTCACCTTTATTTTCAAAAGAAATCTCGCTGGGCACAGGACTCAGAGTGTGCAGCTCCTTTCCTCAGTGGCCCCAAGGTGTTACGCCACTGACTTCTCATCTGCATCGTCTACGAGGAGCTGGCTTTTGCCTTTCTCTTTGTTCTTATGTACACGTGTGTATATCTTTTTCTGCTACTTTTAAGATTTCTCTATCACTGAGCGGTTTATTAACAATGCACATTAGTTTGTTTTTCTTTGTGCTTTGTGTGGTTCATTGAGTTTCTTGGATCTTTATCAATTCTGGGGTAATACTGGTCATTATTTCTTTAAAGATTTTTTTCTTCCTGCTTTACTTCAGGTCCTCCAACCTACATGTACTAGGCTGCATGACGTTGTTCAACTGCTCACTGAACTTTCCACTTTTTTCCTAAATCCTTCTTCTCTGATTCATTTTGCATAGTTTCTGTCTTCAAGTTCACTGTTCTCCTCTTCTTCAGCATCTATTCTGCTGTTAATCCCATCTCGACTCTACTTGGCTTTTGAACACATGGACTTACACCTATCAGACTTTACCTGATGAGTGCAACATCTGACTGAGTTATGGGTCAGTTTTGATTGACTTTATTTCCTCTTCATTATCATGTTTTTTGCCTCTTTGCACATCTGATAATTTTATTAGCTGTCAGTGTGAATTTTCCTTGCTGGGAGCTAGATATTTTAGTATTCTTACAAATAATCTTGGCCTTTGTTTTGGCATGCAATTAAGTTTCTTGGAAACTTTGATATTTTGGCCTTGTGTTTAAGACTAGCCAGGACACCACTGATTCTGGGAGTGATTATTTCTTGCTGTGGAGGTAAGACACAGTACCCCTTGTGTACTGTATCTAGCACCCTATGTATGATGGGTTTTCCGGCATCCCTGGCAGGTACAGGCACTATTTCTGTCCCTATCTTGGGGTTGGACGTTGCTCTGTTCTTTCTAATTCTCTTGCAGTGATTCCCCAGAGTGTGGGTAGTTCCTTCATCTACAGGTGTTGATTGATACACATCTCTGTACTCACCGCGAACCTTCTGCACACCCCTAGTCTCTAAGGTATTCTTTCCTGAAAAGCCTAGTTACCGTAATTCCCTAGAACTCTCAGCAACATCTCCCTAATGAAGAGCATTGGCCAGCCTCTGCTTGGGTTCACCCTTCATGCGTCGTGACCTTAAAGTTCTCTGAGGGCCCTCCCGTGGGACACCCACAAGTCTCCCTTCATGTACTGCTCACCTTTCCAGGGTTGCTGTCCTTCATTGCTGCCTGCAAAGTACATGATTTCATGCCCATGTTATCCACTTTTTGGTTATTTTTGGCAGATGGCAAATCGGTCTTAGCTGGGTGTATGTTGATTCATTTCCCATTGTTGTTTTCTCGTTAATGATTTGGAAGTTACAACCTCCTAGTGAAAACTATCTGGAAAATTTTATAGGTTATCTTTAAGTTCAGAACTCTTATGAACTGTTCATGCCCCATTCATCTGTTGAAATAAATGAACACAACAATTTTATATATAATGCAGTACTCTAACAATTTAAAAATGAAATAATCTATCGAATCCCTTTTGTCAATAGTGAGAAATTTAGCATGTTTTGCTTCCACACTGCTTCAAATTATGATTTATATATGGCTTTCATAGCCAGTTTTTAAATACCTGCTTTAAGTTGGTTACATTAACAATGAAAAGTTACCCATATTTTAATGGCTTATTGCCTTGTTCTAATTGCAAGTGCTTTCTATTTTTGATTTATTTATATTAATTTCCCAATCTGATAATTTTATTGGATAGTTTTCTGGCAAGTGATGGACTTGGGATTTGTGCACATCTAAATATAATTTTCTGTGCACCTCACCCATAATCTGCTATTGACGGCCTATGTTTGACATTACAATATGGCAGTGTTTTTCATCACTAAAAATATTTCCTTTGAAATGCATCTTTGTCATGACTAGCTGATCGCTTCTAATACACAGAATAGTAGATTTGTCTAGCATTTCTGCTTTTTTCAGTAATTAAATTTTACTGAAGATAATTTGTTCCACTTTCTTAATTGGTCTTCTTTTAAATTAGGGAACTGCTAACCTACCCTCACCTGCTACTATATAATTGTTACTTCATTATTTTTCTGTCTGCTTATTTTTAGTGGAGATTGCTATCCAGATTAGACTTAGTTCCTGTCGCTACAAAGCCACTAATGGCCCAGATGAGGACAAAAGGAAAATTTTCTATTCTTGCGGTTGTACTTTGCCAGATTTGCAGTTAAGCCACATGTTTCAGTGGTAGAATACATAAGAACTTGGCTGAAAGTTTCCTTTCCTGTACTTATCCATGTGGCCAAGATTAAAACTGGACCATGGCACCCTTCAGCGACATTGTTAGGATTCTGGTGCTAAGGCCAACCTTTCTCTCTCTGCCCTTTCTTGTCCCTTACACTTTGTGATATTCTAATTCTAGCAGTCTGAACCCCTCAACTTGCTCACTCTTCCTGAGTCCAAGATTGACTCCCAATTTTCCCCGTGTCCTCCGACTCTTCCTATCAGCTCCAAGCTGGCCCTGCCCGCCATGAGGGGTCCCTCCACTGTCTCTCCAGACACACTTCCCTTTCACATGCAGTGACTGTGGGCGGGCTGGCTACAGATCCCACCTTCCTCCATCTAGCCGGCAGAGGGCATTCCACTCTCTCAGTTGCATCCTTTTCATCAATAACTCCAGAGGAAACTGAGGAGGAATGTGAGCTCCACGTGCTTGTTCTCATCACTACATGAAACTGCAGCGAACTTCACAAAGCAGAGCTGACATACGGGCCGTTGTCCCTGTCCTGACCTGTGCACGGAGCCCTAGGGATACAGTGAGGGCTTGCTCCTTACAGACAGGCTCCTTGGTGACTTCAATACAGGAGATACTGATGGCTTAGGGGCAGGTGAGGGTCTGAGCTCCTTCCTGCCGTGTCTAGAGAAGCCCAGAAGACCTTGTGGGTGCCTAGATGCAAGAGGGGCACTGTGGCATGCAAGAATGTGGAGGGGTAGATCTGCCCGGGGCAGGATCCTGGGAGTGAGGTCACAGCCGGCTTTTGGGCAGCAGTGCTCAGGGTGCTTGGACCTTAAGAAGTAGTAAAAATAGAAAGGGCTTTGTTGCCTCAAACAGGAGTCATCAACTCCCAGGCCTTGGACGCCTTGGGCCCTTAGGACAGCTGAGTGACGGGCAGGAGGTGAGCAGCAAGTGAAGCCCCGCCTCCTGTCAGCATGCTCCTATCAGGTTCTAATGCCGCTGTGGATCTGACAGGAGCTGGAGCTTGGCTCCTGATCCACTCCTGCTGCTTTACACCATTTCAAAGCTGCCTTCCAACAACCTACCGCAGAACAAGCGCCCCACCCTCCCAGCCCGCCCCTGGGGGAGTGGTCTGCAACTAGATCTATCCCTGGTGGCACAAAGATGGAGGACCACTGGCCTAGAAGAACACCTCAGTTTGAATTTGCATTTCATCACATATGAACTTGTAGTCTAAGATTTTTATTATTTCAGAGAAGGCTGTGTGTTCATCTAAAGTTAAACAGCAATCATCCAGTGCCCACTTGGGTTTTGGGGATTAAATGAGATGCTGTGTGTAAAACACTTATAAGCATTTGATATAAGTGTGAGACGTGCCAAAAATACTAACAACCCTCTGCATTTTATGCATAAAGAAGAGCCGGCAGGGGCGAAATCCCTTCACCTTCTCTCTTCTTTCCTCCTCTTCTGGTAGCCACATCCCCCTTCCCCTTTTGTGATGACTCTCCATCTCCATGGTCCTATCATTCTGGTCCCACTCCCCATTCGATCCCAGCCCACAGATCTGCCACTGTGGAGCTGTTCATGCGTTTAGCTTCGCAGCCCCCATCTCAGCCCACCTAGACAGATCTTCCTCCCCACAGCTGTTTTCAAATCCACATGACCTTTCTCTTTTCAGAGCCTTCTAGTACTTTAGGGCCTCCATTCCTATGTCAGAACTCAACTTATACCTGCATTCAGCCTCCCACGTGTAAGACATGGTCACAAGGTGAGCGTTTCCTGTGTGGTCAGTGTTTCCATAAATAAAACTCTTTCTGATTTCTGCTTTCCTGGGAGGTGGAAGAATTGAGAAGCCAACAGAGATGGGTCACACACACCAGGAATCCAAGCACATTAGATTTACTAGGGTCATATCTGCAGTGGAGATAATAGCACATACATACAGAAACTTGTGGGCAGAGGTCCCACCCAGCAACACAGTCAGACACCAGCAGAAGGAAGAGGCTTTGGAGAGTTCTCATGAAAATCAAAGGGCAGCTTTGGTGCTCAGAGATTCAAACAGAAAACTATACAAAACCAACCCCTAAGAGTGTGTGAGTGTGAGTGTGTGTGTGTGTGTGTGTGTGTAGTGTGTGTTTGCAAAATAAAATTCCAAGAGACAAACCATCCCTCTGCACATCAGTGGTGGATCAAAAGGTGTTAGCACAGAGGAAAGCAAAACCATGGGAATGGTGTGTGGTCCAGGGGGGCTGGCATTTCAGTAGCAGAAAGAGTATTTACATGGAACCCCTGTTTGCTATCTCACAATACTAGGAAAACTTAAACACGGACGACGTATGTACAAGGGAAGACAGCAAGTGGTACTCTCGCACGACGATTGTCAGACACAGACATCTCACTGAAACCATCCACAGCTTTAGAGACCACACTCCTGACTTAGACAGGGTTCCTGCTGCCCCGCACCCCTGACAGGCCACACCAGGCTCCCACCTGCCCTTCTCCCTGGAGTGGACAAAGACTGGAACTCGGCAGCTGACACACATCCCAGGAATTTAAAGGTGGGACATTTCTGGGCCATCAAATAACCACCCACAGAGCAGGACTGACAGCGATCGGCTATGGAGCAGGAGGGGTGGGGCTGGAATGAGGAGATGGGGTTCCTCCAAAATAGTTCCAACTGCACAAGGGCTGTGATTTTTCTCAAGTGTGGTCCTCACTGTCCTTGGTCCAAATATTGTCCTCCTGTTAGCTGACTTAAGGAAGGATCAGGGTTTTTGAATATTATATAAGAGGGGAAAAGAGCTCGGGGTCTTCCTACAATTATTTTCCTGCTACCCCCTAAACTCTGGCAATGTCTTCCTTGCCTTACTTAGAGGTGAGGGAAGTGCCTCATCACAGCCAGCCACATCCTGAGGGGTGAGAGGGGATCTGGGGACCTGTGGGCAAGAGAGACTAGCAATGCCTTCCATGCTGAGGCTAACCCAGCAGCCCCCAAGGCTTTCCCTTCTGCAGTAATGATCTCCCTCGTTCATCACTAGGCCCCAATGTTCCACAGCAATGACTCAACTTTGGGGAAAATCTCGAAGGCAAGCAGCCCCCCACCAATGAGGCAAAAACTCACTATGGCCTAAGTATAACCAACGCAAATCAGTGCTTCCATATTTTTGAGAATACCTCCCTCCTCCAGAGAATCTTCCTCTCTTCCTAAGAAGAGAAGCCTACATTCTCCAGGACACTGCCTCAAAAAAAGGATGAAAGGCACTTTTCTCCACTAAGGGACATCTCCCCTGAGATCCCCATGCTGAGTCCTGGCAACTGCGGCCTTTTGCCGTGGCAGGCAGGCACAGAGCAGGTAGGATGTCCTGGCAGGCTTTGGGTCGCGTGGCACCCTGTCCTCTCCGTGGGAGCACAGAGCCTGGGTCTATCCTCTTCCTTATTTCTTGTTGATCTCTTTAAACGTGACAGCTCAGAGCTTGGTTGGGTTCAGTGGCGAGGAAGACGCAGTAAGACCTGTTTCCTCTACGCTCCATCCACGGCACCTGTGCCAACCACCTGAGGGCTTCTGCCGACCCACATGTGTAGAACAAGGAAGCATGAAATGGTTTCTATTCTGTTCAAAGTCAAGGACTGCTTATCCTTAGCTTAGAACTAGGACATAAAGTTCACACTTAGTATAAAACACAGCTCACTGGCCTATGGTGGGCTATGTGCCTTTCTATTCTTTCTGGAAAAGTACAAACTTATGTTTAAGTTTTTTGCTTTCAGAAGTGAATCATGCCATTAGGTGTATGGTGCTTGCGAATCCACGGCAGCTAAGGAGGCAGAATCATAGCACTTGCCCCCACGGTGACAAGAGCGGTCTTGCCGCATGACCATGAGCATGCGACAGAATGTGGTCCCACAGGCGACAGGATTTAAAGCTTCTCTACACGATGTAGGGGCACAGGGCAATGCTTTACTGTGGGGTTTGTACTGTCAGAACACAGTGGCCCTTATCCCAGTGACCCCTCAACCCCACTTCTTTATAAAGGACTTGGCTATCTACATAAGAACCACCTCATTTTAGTCACAGGAGTGTTAGTGGGAGCCATTTTCATGTGTACATGCAACCTGGCGGAAATGGGACAGTGACCTGGGTCAGCTGCAGGCTAGGAGGCTCTGGGCGGTGGCAGGGACCTTTCCTCACAGTGCCTTAGTAGTTGGAAGGAAGGTTACATGGTGGGGATGGCTCTCCAAAACGACAGCTGGGCGCCGGCTACTCATGTGTAAAGGTCACTGAAGCCAAGCGGGTCTCTCTTTAACCATTTACCCCTCTTCTCCACATCAACTCCTGCTTGATCTCCTCCCACCCCACCCCACCCCCCAAAAAAGAAAACAACTTCAGAAACCTCTCGATCTCTGGGGCTAGCCAATCTCAGTGAAACTGATGAGTTCAAATTTTATTTTTTTCCTCTTCCTCCTCCTCTGTGTCTCCACACCCCACCCTCTCCTTTTGAGCCAGTGCTATAGTCCAGGCTCATCTTGAACTCACAATGGAGTCCAAGCTGGTCTTGACCTCTAGGAAATCCTCCTGCCTCAGCCTCCCAAAATCTGGGATTATAGGTATGCACCATCACATCTGACTTACCTAGTGCCAGGGAATCAAATCCAGCGCCCTGCACATTCTAGGCAAGAGCTTTAACCACTGAGATACATCACCAACGTTGGATCAAATTCTTACCACTTTTCTGTATCATATCCACACATATTAGCCAAACTAGAAATGAACCTGTCACTTGCAAGTTCTGAGCTTACAGACAGTCATTTTTCCCATTCAGTAAAACTTTCAGCCAACATTTATGCAGTGCCAAAGATAATACCCTTTCCTCTTCCCCCACAGTTTGCAGGTCTATTTCGACCACACTCAGGGCACATCCTCCAGCCAGGAGCTGAACATACCATACTTTCTTATTTTTAAACAGGGTCTCGCTCTGCAGCCCAGGCTGCTCCTGAACTCACTATGTAGCCCAGGATGGCCTTGAACTCACAGCAATCCTGCTTCAGCCTCCTAAGTGCTGAGGTTACAGGTGAGTACCACCATGCCAGCTTGTGCAGTGCTGGGGAATTGAACTCGGGGCCATGAGCTTACTAGGCAAGCACTCTAAGCATTGTGCTATTCCTCCAGCCTCTGCCACATATTTCTTGTAGAAGAGAAGAATAAAATCAGCAAAGTGATCCAACACCTCTCCCAGAAATTCTACATGAAGACACAATAGAATCAGGAACTGTGCCATGAGTGTAGTAGCTCTTCAAGTATTTCTCACTCCTTGTCAAAAATCTCTCTTAAGATGCTATCCAAAGAATTTTATGGACAGGAACTCTAGGCCATCAACTCACTCTTTGCCGTGGAGGACTGTGTGGTGTGAGGCAGTCCTCCAACCATGTTTTAAGACTGACATTTCAAAAAAGCCACATCGTGTTCCCAACACCTCCAACCCATTCTCCATCTAGCCACTAAAGGACTCTACTACTATACAGGTCTGCAAACACTACCTGATTAAAACACTCACAGTGGTTCCAGCTTCTTACAAGACAGTCCAACTCCTCTACGCTTCCTCCATGTTTCCTCCCTCTGTGCAGAGAAGCAAAGAAGTCTGCCTGACCCCACAGGCCCTGGCCACGCCGCTCCACGTACACCCTGTGGAGCTTCATGTTTTGCGCCTTTGTAAATTGTCCCCTCATCATGGAATACCCTGCCAGCTCTTTTGCTTCGAAAGGCTCCTGTTATGAAAACCTAACTCAGCCATCTCTCCTTTCAGGAAGGTTTCCCCAACAGGGTCCATCACTGCTTCCTCATGCCACCTCTGAGCCCTTCCCTGTGTGTCATACATCCGTATGCCTCCGGGATTCATGACGTTCTTGACATCAGGAACTAGGTCTTACTCTCATGCTACCCCAGGACTCAAAATCAATGTGTGTTTTCTGAGCACATGAGGAAAGAACAAATTATTATCTGAAGGGGACTCGTAGCATAACTACCAAGAATGGTGCTTCCGGCAATATTTTCACCTAAATGAGGCCCTGATGGAGTAAAGGGAGTGAAGAGACTTCGTCAGGACTGGCACCATCTCTGAGCAGCAAGCACTCACACACAGCTGCTCGGAGACCACATCATGCCTCCCTTCTCTCACCATCATTGGCTACCTACTATTCTAGTTATGGCGATTGCTTTCTTTTAAGGTCAGCTTAATTCTTGGTGCGAAGTGGATGCTTAACAAAGATATAAAAGGATGGGTGGATACATGTGAAATCCATTTTTTTAAGGAAGGCATCAAAAGATTGGCTTTTAAAGCATTTCCCCTATGACAGATTTTTTTCCGAGGCACCAAGTTCCCTGGCCATTGGTCTATCCCTTATGCAACTTGATCCAACCAGGAAGTAAAACACCATGAGAAGACCATGGGTAGCAGCAAGGAGTCTGCACTAGGTTTTCGGCATTGGGTTTTCCTTGCTCATGTATCTTTCCTTCTCAAGACACAGCCGAGACCTGTGGGTGGAACTGCCTGCTCCAACCAGAAGGCTCTCACCTCTTCGTGTCACAGGTCTATGCTGGCATCACCTCAGTCACGGCTCACTGGCAGCTTCAGGTGCATCAGGAAACACAGGCGGTTCGTTACCTTCTGGTGCCAGTGTTATGAAGTAGAAACCAGTCATAGAAATGTTCATGGGCAAAACAATCACTTTGGGGCATCAAAGTTGTCCATTTATCATGGCTGTTAATAGCAAGGGCTCAGAACTCAGACTGACCTGTGTTCAAATCCAGACTCCAGATCTTTCTGAACAAGTCAACTGACCTTTCCGGGGTTCAGTTCCTCATCATAAACTGCGAATAATTTTATCCACCTCACAGGATTACAAGGGTTAGAGGAGAGAACGCACGCAAAGCCTGCACAGTGTCTACAGATAGTAAGCACTCAAAAATGAAAAACTAGGATTAAGAACTTGCAAAAATATTTCTACAATAATCAGGACAAAATGGGAAAATATTCTTTGAAGAGAATGGATTGTCTAAGAGCCAACAACGTTCATTAATCAATGCTCCATCAAAGAATATAAAAAATAGTGTTGGCATTTAAAACAATAGCTGTGCCCTTTACCAGGCCCGGGATAGACACACAGTGGCAGGGATTGGGATATCAAAGCATTTCTCTGAGAACTGGTTCAGGAGGATTATCCTAAAGGGTTCTTTTCTGATTATCGTCAGCTAGACCCAACTGGTAAGTTATGACAGGATGAGTGAACATATGTGAAATTCATTTTCTATCGTGACTCAGAGTTGAAACCCCAGTGGAGTCAAGGTCAAGGTGCGAAAAGCTGGTACCAGCTATGACCTGTGAGCAGGTTTTTCTGGGTTTGAGGGAAGGTCAGGGGACACCTGACTGCTGGACAGGAGTGAGACAGGTACAGCCATGTTGCTCCATTTCATGCAAAGCTAGAAAGGCATAGCATTTCCTGTGCTATTTTGATCCTCTCTGTATAACTCAAAGCCAACAGAGGGTTTCGGTTTCCCAGAATTTCTGCCCTGAGCATGAGACAACTTTCTCTTATGCTAAATTTGGCTTTAGTTATGAAGCACTTGAGATGCACAATACAAACAGGTCAAGTTCCTGGCTCCTCATGTGGATTAAACTACCCCAGCTGATCAGGCTTACTCGCTTGTCCACGTGTCCGCCACCTCCAACAACTCTTCCAGCCATCGGCCATCATTCTAGAGGTTCCATGATGAAAGCTCAGGGTTAGTGGTCAAGGAAGTACAAGCTAAGCCATCAGCCTTGGGAACAAAGAGTAACTTTTTCTATTGGAAGGTGTGGGTCAATTTATCTGGTTATTTTGAGCAAGAGGGCAAGTACCCAAGTGGAAAAGAGAAGATTTCTTACTGTAGAGATAGCTTTCAGCAGGAGTGGGCTTCCTGGGAAGAGGTGGGCTTTATTCAGGGAAGCCTTAACATGTCTGATTTAGTCTGAGCCTATGAGAACGCATGGCTCATTGTGGCTTCCCTGCCCTGGGCTCAGATTGGTGGGCAACATCCTAATACAGGCAGCCCACAGCTAGGCAGTGTTTTATGGTGGAAAGAACACTAGACTGGGAGTGTGAAGATCCAAATCCCAGTGCACATTCTGCCACTATCTGTGTGACCTTAGGCAAGTCACCTGATTTCTCTGGGGTAACTGTAAAATGAGGGGTTGGTTAGGTGATCTCTGAATTCCCCTCTGAATACAATCCAGGGTCCTACTCTTTCCCCCCTTGACCCCGTGCTTCCAGGGACAGCGCTGAGAAGGGGAGGGCAGAAAGGAGCGGATGCCCACGGAAGTCCACGGGTGCCACAAATCAGGACTCCACTTTTTCCTTCTTTTTGCTCTTTTTCAGGAAGGAGGGGGTTCGGAATTTCTTCTTCTTCTTTGAGGGAGACTTGGAAGGTGAGCCCTCTGGGGACATGGGGCCGCTGGTGACTGACTCGGTTTTGTCCTTGGAGGTATCGACATCCGTGTCAGCGTTGGTGGTCATCTGGCTCAAGCCCCTGCTGAGGATTTCCTCGGCGGTCTGCTCTTCCTCCCTCCCATTGACCACCACCCCTTCTGGCTGGGCAGTTTCGGGCTCTGTGGTGGCTTTGCTTGGTTCTGTCTTCTGGGCATCTTCTACAAAAAGATCAAGAGACACCACTCATGTAACTTCACTCAAGTGGGAGTTTCCACTTGAGGTCCAAGAGAACCCCTGCTAGGCAATTCTAGTCAGATACTGACATGGGCAGGGGACAGATGGATGGACAGGTTCTCATCTAAGCCCTACGCCTCTGTCCACGTGGCCTTCCCTGGGAAGCTCGTGCTAGGCACAACATTAACTCTAGGTACGTATCTGCACATTCAGACAGATCTCAGTATCTGAACATGGCAGAGGACTCAGCATGGACTCTGTTCTGCGTATTTCTAGGCACAGAAGGAGAAAACAAACAGAGCTGGAGAGCGGCCGCTGGAAGGGAGAGTGCATGCCAGAGACACCTCAGCGGGGCATCTGGCAACGGTGGTAAGCAGTTTGTGTTCCCCAGTAAGAGCATCAGTAGTACATACTTCCACAGCTATTTCCTTTTCTCCACCAGTGAAGAACTTAGGAAAATAAGAAAAATGTCTGCCGGGAGGCAAAAGGGGAGGGCAGAGGGAAAGAAAAATTCCCTGAGTGGTACAGGCCCCATACTCCCATGAGGGAAGGGTTAGCTACAAGGACTGGCCCATCTGGTGGCCACCAGGTCTTCTGCCTGGAGACTGCCAGGTACTCCGTTCAAGATGAGGGATGCGCAGACCTCAGAAACTACACTCTCTGCTCACCTTCCCTTCTCTCCCTGCCCTCCCCACCCTTCCTCTGTGCAAGCTCTGAAGTGACTGTCTGGGCAGAGGAGGAGAAATAACTGTAAGCCCCACGGACTCTGAAAAGTAGAAAACTGTCCAAGATCATCTGTGGCCTCGTCTCATCTCACAGCTGAAACGGAGTACAAACCACGAGGCTGAGAGCCTTGGGTCTCCAGCCCAGGGTTCTCCTCACCGTAACGGCTGCAAGAAAAGTCAATGGGTGTGCATGCTGGGAACACATGTGAGCAGGTATGTACTGTGTGAGCATCTGTGTGTGGTGCATGAGAAAGAACAGATGAGCACGTGTGTGCAGTATAACTATGTGAATGTGCATGAGTTGTGCATGCGTGTGTGTAGGGTGTGAGTCTGGTAAGTGCACTAAGTGTCACAGGAAGGAGGCCTGGCATGCCCCATTGTGGGCAATGGGAGGAGGTAGACCCAATGTTATAAAAGTGGACAAAGAAATGAGTTTTAGGAGAAGCCTAGTTTTAGAAGAATAGCTTATGTTCTAAGTGGTGAAACTGGCTGACAGGCATGAGCCAGGGAACTATGACTACATGGAGGATGGGCCGGAGGCAGGCAAACTTAGGTCAGTTAGAATGGATTGGCTTCTCTACAGATCCCTGTATAAAGAGACCTTTTAGAACCTCTGACACCGGCAAGTCAAAGTCCTCTCATGTTTCTGCATATAGTGGGAGCCTTGCGATGTGGGGGATGGGCCTACCCAGAAGGAACGGATGCTTGGGGCTTGACCTGGAGGGGTGTGGCAGTTCTGCCCTTCCTCCCGCACTTGGCTGTGTTCTGCCACGGTGGGATGAGTTCTCCATCTGCGCCCTGCCATGCGTGTTTACCACAGCTGGCCACCCACGTATGGCCTCTGACCTGCTGAGACTGTGAGCTAAAATAAATCTGACTTCCCTGAAGTTGTGGATGTCGGGTATTCTGTCCCAGAAATGAGAAGGACAGAGCCCCAGCTGACTTCACACAGAGAAGAGCCATCAAACTGAACCTAATCAGCTCCAGTCAGTTCACAACTGATCACCAGAAATTTAGTTATTATGCACCATGATTTAATAATTATCCAGTGCTACATAACACACCACCCTGACTTCAGAGATTTAAAACTTCAAGCTGTATATTAGTTCTTACTTTAGGGCACATGGTACATAGTAAAAACTACATTACAAAAAATACAGCTGTAGCCCTTAGCTCATCGTATCCTGATAACAATGTGTGAGTTGGAAAGAGCAAGAATTCATGATTTCCCCCCCATTTTTCACAATCTTTATATGACTTATATGAGATGGTTAAATTTTTTAGCAGCAGAGCTGATTATCTAACGTCAAATACAGTTGCATTCTTCCATAGGCTGAGCCAACAGTCTGAGAGTCTGCTGGCTGGTCTCAAGGCAGGAGGAGCAGGGAACATCCAAGTGCCTTCCAGGTGGGCACAAGGAAAGATCTGGAAGAGTCTCCTTTAGAGACACAGATAAGGAATGACAAATTGGGGTGCTTTGGCACAAATCATCTGAGAGTACGGTGACAAAGGGCCGAAGAGCCACCCTTCACCTCACGGATCAGCTCAATATGGGAGTGGTCAGCCTTGCCTGCCCTGAGGAGCTGGCCAAGGCCACACAGTCCCATATCACACTGTCCACTCCTCACAACTGTACCCATGTCCTCACTGTGTGGCATCTGCTTCAAAGCAGTCAAGTTCTCCAGCTCTGTCTGTGGCACAGGACATGTCTTCTGGGAAGGTCATAACTTACCTAGCAACTCAGCTTCAATGTGACAGATACAGACCAGAGAGAATGAGGAATCCTGCTACCTTGGGTACAAAGTCAAGTGTGAATAGGCCCACCCACTGCATCCACCTCCTGCCCTCCGCCCCTTCCAGGAGCTGATAATGAATTACCATGTTGGCCCTACTGCTGCCCTGAGCCTCCTCTCCTCTCCAGCTCCTCTCCAGTCCCAGATTCCTTCCTGAAGTGGGTTCCCACATGCTAATAGATGCTGATGGCCCTGGCAGGCCAGCCTTCTGCATCTCTCTCTGCAGCAGGTAGTCCTCAAGGGTATCTGGGTTCTGGGTCACAGCCCTAGAATAGGGCATGGTTGCCCAGAAGTGCCTACCCACTGGGAACAGGGACAGAGTTGTGCTCCTGAGGACCGCGAGCATTCTACTGCAGGAGTGCCAAGAGTGGGGTGGGGGTGAGTGTGGACTCTGAATACATGTGTTCTCTGTGCTGTGTGACTATACATTTGTATGCCCTGTGTGTGTACACTTACATCTCTCCTGGGAAGCCTAGTCCATGCACTGTACAAGTGGAATTGGTCGTGAATTTTACAAACGGGAATTTCCCCAGAGGCAGGGTTGTGAGTTGCAAGAAACAAAAAACCTGGGAGAAATATATTTCTTTTGAAAAATTCCTCCCTCCCCCATTGCAAGTGTCAGAGTTAGTAAACAGCCTCTCTATACTTACTACAGAGACAAGTATTCAGAATCAGAGGAAACTCCTTCGATGAAGGCACAAATGGGGAGAGAAAGGAAGATATTGTGGAGACACGGTGACAACACAACGCCACGATGAGACACAATGAACACACACAGTCAGGGGACATCCACTTGGGGCTGTGGCCTCAAGCAGATGGGTTTCCTCTGGCATTGCTGGCCCTGTGCTCAGGGTGTTCAAAATCCACAAACGAAGGAGAAGATTCCAGGAGGCCCCCAGGTGCTGCTCTCTGGGTGGCAGTGTGGTGTCTCTAGTAGGGTGTCTGGGGCCCAGGAAAGGAGTGTTCATGTCTGGAGTGATTCTAGAAGCTCTTGAAGACGCTTTTATGTTTAGGTAGCTAGAAACTATAATGGTATCATTGTTCACCATATATATATATATATATATATATATATATATATATATATATATATATATACTGAATCATAACCGTAATCAGGCCTCCCATTTTAATGATATATATATATAATATATATATATATATATATATATATATATATATATATATATATATATATATGAAGCTTAAAAGGGGAAAATACTAGTAACCCTGTTTGACAAAAAAAGCTAAGACACAGAGAGATTCTGCTGTTCATTGGGGCCTAGAACTCATATATCTAATCTAGTATCTCTATCATGAAGCTGCTTTCAGCCTGGTCTACACTGTAGATTCCCTTAGAGACTTTACGACTCCAGCTGTCTTTTCTTCCATATAGCTCAGAAAGGCTGGGGGTGAGCCACAGGCATTAGGACTTTTAAAGCTCCCCAGTTTATTCCAAATGCCATTAAGTTTGAGAATGACATTATCAGCCTCATTCTGAGAAATGCAATGTCCCAGGCCCTGTCCTATATCTGAAGGATGAGAATTTTCATTTAACAAGCTCCTCAGGTGGTCCCTATGCATGTGAAAGCCTGAGAACCGGACTGGAGGCTGGAAAGGCCAGTGGTCTCCATGGAGATGAGGCTACATGGAAGGAGTTAATCTTTCACCGTTTAGGTGGGTATAAGCTGTAAAGTGTACTGTGTGAACTCATGAGTGAAACAAACTGAAAATGGTTCAGATTCCCTGGGAATAGCAGCAGGGAAAGTTTTTCAGCTGCAGAGCTGGGAGGAGGGAAGGACAAAGCACCAGCTGAACGACAGTTGGTTCCCTGCCAGGTATGTACCAGCCCTGCCCTCCACACAGGCACCTGTCCAGCCTGTGGACGCTCCTCCCTCCCGCTGAGCCTGCTCAGCTCCACTCACCCTCTGTGGACTTGGAAGGAGAGGCCACAGGGCTCTTGGTCTCTGTCTTGGTCGGGCTCTGTGCTGGAGAGGCCGGAGCGGACTTTGCAGGGGAGCCAGGCCCTTCCGTGGTGGCTTCCTTCTCTCCTGAAAATACAGTGAGGTGCGCAAAGACAGAAAGCATGAAAAACAGTGCCCGGTTCAATTTTGTCATCTTTTCCTGGGCTGATAATCTGGTTGTGAGGGTTCTGTTCACCTAGGCTTTTTTTCTTTTCTTTTTAATTTCTGCCACTTCCTCAGGGAGGCAAATGGGAGAAGTGATGTTGATTCCTTCAATCAAGCACATCTTCTAATAGAGTTTGTTACTGCCACTGAGGACAGCAGAATCGCAGGAGAGTGCGTAACACATCGCAGCTGAGGAGAACCAGCCAGCCAAACACACCAGGGACTGGCGAGAGTGGGCCCCAAACAGTGCCACTGCCTCCCCTTAAACGGCCAGGATTGGTCTGTATGTCACTAAATTGTCAGTGGACTAAGCTAATTTACATTTTTCCTGTCCAAACAGTTCTTAGGAATAAAAGGCACCATGTTTTTCTATTTTTTCAGTTGGACTGTGAAGCAAGCCAACAAGGTAGCCAACTCTGGTTAAGGGTGGCGGGGAGGAAGGTGCTGTCCCGAAAGATGGTGCTTACGCTGGTGGGCACAACCAGAAGCCGAACTGTGTGTCTCTGACCTTCACTGCACTTGACACAAAGAGAAAGGAGAGCTCAATTTTGGTGTAGCGTGGAGGGTGGCAGGGAGGCAGTCCTAGCTGGACGGGACTTGAGATGGAACATGCAGAGTGGATGACTTTGGATCGTGCTATCTGAGAATGGAAACAGCCAAGGGGATCAACAAAGCATGAACCAGGGAACAGAAGTTAACGTGAGCATCAACAGCGGCAGCAATGAGGAGACAGACAAGACTGAAGGCTCTGGAATATAGGAGAAAAGACAGGAAAGTATCGGCCAGGGCAGAGCTCTGGCTGCAGGCTAAAGGTTTACCTCAGACCTGGCAGGTCACTGGCAAAAATTATGACTACCATACTCACCTCACTATAGTTAACATGTACATGATGTCTGCCAACCTAAGTTACTTTTACAGACATTATTCTAAGTACAAATATTATATTTTTTATACTCAGATAAGAGACACTGTAGAACTGTTACATACAGAGCAATGAAGGGTGTTACTGTGATTGACAGATCCCGCTAGCAGGAATCTTTGTTGGTGACGGGGCAGGAAGGTCCTCCCTAGGCGGTCCTAAGCTCGTGCTCCCCTGGGGGACCGCGAAGTCATGACGGACTCAGGTTATTTACCATCCAGTTCTAGCTTCTTCCTCTCCACCTCCTTCTTGTACTCCTCAAGCTCCTGATCAGTGAGTTGGCTGAAGGGGTTGGGCACCGTCTCCTCTGAATCGTCTTTGGTATCCGCGTCACCCTTGGACATCAGCTGGCTCTCTGTAGACTGAAAGTTAACCACAGAGTATGTGTCGCTCTCTGAACGCCGGGGGTGGGGCCCAGGCCCAAGCTTCCTTTCAGACTCAGGTGGCTGCCAGTAGTCAGGCTAGGGACAGCGTGGCATGCAGCTCCTTGGAAACAGCTCAAGGCCTTGGGGTGGGGCTTGTTCATTCCTCCCCACTGCTCCCTTGTTCCCAGACCCAGACACTGCAACTGTCTGGAAGAACACAGGGGTCCACTCTTTGCCCCTGAAATAAAATCAAAGGATGCTCCCGAGCAGCAGGAAGACACACCTTTATTGCAATCCCTTCTATGGACACTTCCAAGCCATTACTATGCAAATACAATCAGTGGCCCAAAGTCAGCAGCCAAAGCTGAGCAAGCTTACCATTCGCCTGAGCAAGCTTCATGCCAGCCACTCCCCACCACTACCCACCACCCCAACCCCCTACAGCAGTTCAAGCCACAACACACAGCATTAAGTCATCTGCAAAACACAGCAACTTCAGCATTCTCAGTCCAAATGGGTAGTCCTGTTTTGCAACAGTCATAAGATACAAAGGGGCCATGGTCCTGAGTCTCCCTCTTCAGCCCACCTATACTGCAGATCCCTACAGGGACACTGGCAAAATCACTTTGCTTCAGCACCTCTGTGAAGCCCTTGGCTCTGGGGAGCTGAGCAGTGAGTTCTGTGTAAGCTTTAGGAACACATCGGCCCTTCCAACCTAAAACAGGGACTAAGATTCAAACTCCACGGCCCTTTTTCCTACTTGAGCACCTCATCTTGGCCTTTGAGAATACAATGTCCTGAAGCTGATGAGGAGCAAACAAAAGCGAAGCCAAGGGACAGTAAGCCCACTGTGGCCAGGTCTTCTGATGACAGGCTTACTAGATCCTTCCAAAAGGGAGGTGGCAGCAGGAGACCTATTGCAAGAAATCACGGAATCCAGGAAAATCCAAGACCAAGATCCCAAGACGAAGGACTCCATGGAGAGCACTTGCTATAAATGGTCAAGTTGGGTTTTTGACAATTTTTCTCACTGAATTGACCTTACCTCCCTTAGAATTGTAGGCTATTTCTATATATCCTTGAGCCTACGGCACATTCAGTATCCCTCAACTTGGTTGAGTTGGGGTGAGCAGGAAGTAAGTATAGGGACAGGATGTTTCCACTTCTCCTGCTAGTAGGACCCTACCTTGTGGGCCGTAGCCCGACCTGAAACCATCATATCACATCAACTTGCTCTTCAGAGAGCAACATGACCTATCGTCCACTTTTCAGGGCAAAGGAAAATTCCACATCCACTGCTCCTTTGCCATAAGCAGCAATGACTACAAACATGAGTCAGGATTCCGAACTCTACTCCTGCGGCTAAACACTGGACAAATGCCATCTATCTCATGCATAAAAACAATGACGGTTTGCTTTCTAGCTCTAAGTGGGCTTATGTGGGCAAAGTGGCCTTCTCATCCGGTAGGATTACTGGCCCTATCTAGATGCCTGTCTCTGTAGGCCAGGAGCATCTTCCCAGAGCTGACGATGCCTGTCCACACACAGAGGTCAGAAACACTGAGGGCTGGCAGGCCTGGTTCACCTGGGAGCCACCCACCCTCCACTTGGTACTAAGAAGGGACCAAGCAGAGTCCATGGTGGAAAGCAGGGAGCTGGCCAGCAGCACTCACATGGGCAGGCTGGGTGTCAGTCCCCCTCCCAGTGCCCACAGTGAGCAATTAGGCATTGTCCTCTTAAGACCTCCATTTTGGACCTCCATTTTGCAGCAGGAGCACCAGCGCCCAAGATCACAGGCAAGGTGGACATGAGGACTCAAGGGTCCTGCTGAGAAGACCCAGAAGGCACACACGCTTCCCCGCCAGCCAGGGGCGGCTTCTGCTGTACCGGACTCCGGCTCTTCTCCGCGATGACGCTCGCCAGGAGCTGGGACTGAGGCCCTGCAGACTTCACATCTTGTCGGTTTTGCTCGCGAATCTGTGTGCAAAGGGTGAGGGAAAGTTCAGTGTCAAAGCGTGGAGTCTGCTGGGGCAAAATGGGGTCCTCTGATGCGGGTGGAGAAATGTCTGCCAGCAGTGAGGAGCCTGTCTCAATTCTAACACAACCTGCCCACTCCTAGAAGTGGTCTCCACGCCCGGGCTGGAATGAGTTTATGGTTCATACAAAATATGAGATTTACATTAATGCTTGAGAAGAAGTCATAAAAGGCAAACAGGAAAGAGGCACATGGCAATCTTGCCAGAGAGTCTTGAATTTTAATTTTCCTAAGATGCCTCTGAGGAATCTGTTTTCAGTACACATTCCTGAGACCACTTGACACCTACTAAACCTGGCTCCTGAGGTGGCGCGTGAGCACTGTTCTGGGAGCTACAGATCTATGGGAGGTGGTCTGCTACAATTCCAGTTTTAAAGTAACAATAGAAATACAAATGAACAATCGGGCATAGATTTGGAAATACAAAAGGTCTTGAAATCTTGAAAATATGCCGGCCCTTCAGGCATACCTATGGGAAAGCAAGGATCTCACTATGTAAAGGGGCTACCCAGAATGACAAGGGTACAGCCCTCGGCACAGGGCCTGGAACACGGCCCATAAATGGAAGTGTCTAGGGCAGCTAGCAAGTAAAAACTCTCAGACTGCGAGTGCCGCACAGCCATAAATACTGCACCAGTGTTGGCCAAAGTGACACGAGTAAGACTGAAGGCAAAAGCCACGCATCTCTCCTAACAAGCATATGGCCCTTCCTCCTCCGTCCTTTCCAAAAAACTAAAGTATATGGACATCCTTAGCTAAGTCTCAGGAATCTTCTATGAGGTCAAACTAAATGACCTTTACTCTCTGCACCTTCAGTGTACAACTTCAGCTACAATGCAAGTGCTTCTAAGAACACAAGATATCCTGAAGCCGCATTTCTAAGATATTTACATTTGCCAACTCAGGCCCTCTATTCTCCTGTCTCACTCCTCATAAATGCCCCAAGCCCTTCCCCTGCCTGCATGATTCTCCCTTGGAACTCGTCTGCTGTCCCTTCAGACCGTGCGCTCTTTCCTAAACGAACTCTTGTTGTCTCTCCTATTTTGGGAGTACTAGTAAATTCCTTCACCACCATGCCACCAGCCCTTCACCCACCATCTACCACAGCAGTGCTTTTCTCTGTGATGTATCAGGGCTTCTGGCAAGTCGGGCATATACTGGGCATGCAGCCTGCATCTGCAGGCCTTGAGATTCCCTTATGAAGAAAAGAGAGGGGCAAGCAGCCACCCCCTTACCTTGTTCCTCATGTCTAGCACTTCTTGGGGGTCAGTGTAGAGAGGCACAAATTGGTTTGGGTTTTCGATCCGGATCGGCATGCCGCTGCTGGATTTTTCCACCTCGTCAGCCTTCATCCACTACACAACCAAAGCCAGCGGGTGAGGCAAAGGAATAAGGCCTGCCGTCCTCCCTCAGGTCCGCCCCTCGAGTTCATGGCCTACCAGCCCACAGGGAAGGTCAGCCAGACTGCTCATGGATGGCCTCTCTCCTTGGGGCCCTGAGACATCTGTCTCCAGAGCACATATGGGTGACAGGTGACTCACCACCAAAGAAGGCCCTCAGATCATAAGGAATATGGTAAGAAGGGGTCAGGACTCTGGTAACCAGGCGACCCCGCAACCAATGAGGCTTCAGTATCAGGTAACTGGATCTGAGTCTTAAGGGCCTCCTATAGTTTAATGCAAAGCTATTCTACTTTGCTGTAATTTGTGTTAATTAAAAATTGAGTTGAGTGAGGAAAAGGGGGAAGAGAGAGATGGAAATACCATCAAGCAAGTGACAATCCCACCCACCTGCAGTCCAAAATGGTGGGCGCCCATCCCTGGAATTTCCCAGAAGCTCCCTTGGGACATGGGAGCAAGAAGTGAAAATCAACTGCTCTGGAGTTGTGTGCTGGTTGGAGCGGTCTGATCTGGGTGGCCTCTAGGAACCTGCCTGTCACACCCAAAAAATCAGAGCAGGCATGCAAGAAAGAGAAGACCAGAGGCTCAGAGGGCCTGAGCAGCAGCTGCTAGACCTAAAGTGGAGCCCGGACAGGAAACTGCACAAACCCTGGGCTCAGGGCACACTGGTTCAGTCCTCCTGTAAACCTGCTCATTCCCCAAAAGCAGCCCACCCGTCTCCCCCTGGGGCTTTTCTCATACCGTGGTCTTGGGCCGGGGGCTGCCCATACTCCTCTGGACCTCATCGGCCACATTGACCCGCAGGTAGGTGTTGGGCGTGTTCAGCCAGCGGGTCCTCTCCTTCTGCTGCTTCTGGGCATGTTGCCTCAAGGCAGGCACAGGGGTGCCATCCTCCTCAAACACGAAGGCTGTGACCGTGGCTGGGATCTCCACCTCACTTTTGTGTTTGGTTTTCTCTTGGACAAAGGGGTGGCGGTATGTGTAGCCTGTTCTGTAGCCCTGCGAACAAAAATAGAGCAACTTACTGTGGAGGAAAAAGGTCTGTACACACACATTTGCACACACACATACTTTGTCCCCTTCAATTTTAAGTACTCAGTTTAAACTCCAATCTCTACAGATCTGCTCTGCCACTTTTTTGGTATATTTCAGAACTGTCCTGTCCTATTGGTTTCCAACATGCCCTCTGATCAAGTCTGACAGAACCCCTAGGACCTTGTGGACACAGAAAA
Source organism: Ctenodactylus gundi (assembly GCA_004027205.1). Lineage (NCBI taxonomy): Eukaryota > Metazoa > Chordata > Mammalia > Rodentia > Ctenodactylidae > Ctenodactylus > Ctenodactylus gundi. Next base: position 306,908 of record PVKB01001607.1, read on the forward strand.
GCTCCTCACCCCCACAGAGCCTAGAGTTACATCTGGTTCAGTGGTTCTCAACCTTGGCTGCACACAGAAAATTTCAGAGGAGCTTTCAAAGTACTGGTGCCTCCTTCGGCCTTACTTCAGTGTAGCCAAAGTGAACAACGGCTACATCGGGCACAGTGTGGCCTGGGGTATGGAGCTGCTAAAGGCTTTCCTATTTCACTCCTCAGACCCTGAAATCTGCCTCAAGAACATCCCTGTCTCCTAAGAAAGACTACGGCCACAATGGCAGAGCTCACAGCTGCTCAGGAAGAACACACACACACTCAGGAGCTTTGATACCCGCCACAGCAATCCTCAGCTCTCTATATCCTGTTCTTATGCTTTTTAAAATGGCATTGATAAATTATTCTGATTATAAGGAAGATATAGATTCATGTATAAAATCAAGCAATATAGAAAAACATAAGAAACAAATGAACTTTATACAAAGACCATCACTTAACTCAAGTACTATTACAATGATTACAGATTGGTTTTCCCCTTTGTATATCTCTTTCATTTGAATGTATCTGTGGAATATATTTATTTACATATTGATTACATACAGCTCAGGGCAACTGGTGTATGGACTTAACATATTTTCATCTCTTTAAAAATTTTTCCTTTTCCTTCTCCTACCCTGTCCTCCCTTACTCTTGTTCTCAGGTCCCCTCCCTATTTCTTATCTTTCCTCTTCTATTTTGCTCTTTTTATCATTCATATCTTGGGGTTCTCATATAAGTATGACTGTGGGATACTTAACCTTTCGTGTCTGGTTTGCACTAAAAAGCATTATAGTCTCAAGATGTGGAATGGCTATAAGTTCTAAATCAAACTGCCCATCAGGGAGGCTTTCAACACTTAAACCAAGATGTCACTAGTTTTCTGCCCACCTATTGTCTGTACTGTGAGGTACAATGGTCTCACTCTCCATGAACTGGCCAAGAAAGGCAATGGGAGGAGTCTTACCAGGTTGTCCAGCATCCTCATAAGGGCCTCAAACTCATGCTCTCCCAGCCGGCTCTTCTGCATGGGTCCAAAGGTACTCCCGGCCCACTGCACAGAGCCCACCTCGTGGGGCCGGTGCTTCTCCTGCTCCAGGAGGATGAGGTTCTCCACTCCTCCTGCGCTGGACAGAGCCGACACCTGCAGGGAGCAGAGGCCTCAGCCCAGGTGCCCATGGAGACCCCGTCCTTGCCTCTACTTCTGAATGCAACAAGGTGACAAGCTTCACGGAGGAGAACTTAAAAATAAAATGGGTGAGAACTTGAGGACAAGCCATCCAAAACTTGCTGGGTAAGGACCACGCCCCTGGCATGAGGCACTGGTTCTGCCTTCCCAGAAAGAAGACGGAAATAGCAAGTGTTAAACCTGTGGAACAAAATGATACAGAAGACTAAAAAGTTATCTGGGATAGTAACTTTGAATTGTGATTATTTCTTGGGAGAATGGGAGAGAGGACTGTGGGTCCACCCTGCGGAGCCCCCCAGCAGCTGAGGAGAGTGTGGTGACTGAGACACTGAAATGACCTCCGGGGACTTGTTTCAGAGAACACCGTCCACTTTATTAGGGGAGAGTGAGAGCATAGATAGGGTAGAGTAAGGGGCGGGTCTGAGAATCCAGGTAACATTCCATCCATCCAATCATCTCAGAGAAACAGAATTATAACCTTATATGGAATAGCAAGAAGCACGAGGCAGGGTGGGTAGGAAAGCACATAAGCAGAGACATGTAGGACGGTATGTGCCTGGGTGAGCCTCAGGTGCAAAGCAACCAGGAAGTCTGGGGGCTCAGTGTGCTAAGCTCAGGTGTTCCAGATGTGAGCCAAAAATGCTTGTGTCCATCCCGACCCCTCCACAGAGAACAAGATTGGGAAAGCCTCCAAAGGGGACTTGAATCTGGTAAGGTTAGATAGACAGCATTCACTCCTGGACCTAGAGTTTCTACCTTACTGTCACAGACCCAAGGGAGGACGCAGGTGGGTGCAGGCCGTGGACTTGGGGTTTTGTGTATACAGCAGGCAAATTTAGGAAAATCCTCAAAAACCATTCATTCATTTAACTAACCTTACTTTTCAATTGCATGTTCAACTGACTCCACATTCCCCCCCTCAGGTGTAACTGGTCAGGATTTGGCTTACTGGGTAAGTGCAGTTACAGAGACAGTGACTTTCTGGTGAGGGTTACTCACATGTGAGCCAGGTGTTCTGCACTGACCAATGATACCTTCAGCTCTTGAGTAAGACTGGATATCCCATAGAAGCTTGCTTATCACAAGAAAACTGCTCAGATTAGATAAACTTGAAATGCTTTGGGATTGTATTTGAATCAGTTATTTATTATTATCTTTTTTTTACTGAAAATTAAGGATCCATTTATCCTGCTGAAAATGCACACTACACATCCACAAGGATCCAGACCATGCCTAGGAGGGTCACGTTCATTAGGGTGAGCACCTGTCCCTCTACTCCTTCTTGGAGGTCAGCCATGCAACTTCTCCCAGACGAACCCCATCACCCCATTAACCCAAAAGATCTGTCCACATGTTCACGTGACTCTTCCCAATGACGCTGCCCTGGAACGGAAGCACCAGGAGGTATTTAACAGCACGAACAGGGCCCCAGGCTGCCTCGGTTTCACTCCCGGTTTTGCTACTTCCTTCCTCGCTGTGACTCTGGGCAGCTACTTATCGTCTCTGTGCCTCCAGGTTCCTCATCTGTGCAATGAAAACAGTAGTACCTGCTTCATGAGGGGTCTTTAAAACAGTGGTCGCCAAGCACTTACAACGGATCCCGTTGCCCGAGGGGTGCCACGTGAATATTGCCAGTAAACAATGAGATGAAACCTCCCCTGGGACTCGACATTAATGAAGAAGGAAAGAGAGAGACACTGCCCACAACCTCGCAAGAGCTTCCTCCTCCCTCCTTCCTCCTCCCTCCCCCTTCACTGGTTTCCATGACGATGGGTAGCAGATGGAGAAGAGTTGCCTGTGCATCTTCCCGTCTGCTTATCAGCAGCACAGGGAGCTGCCTCTCTCAGCTAAAGATGACCCAGTTTCCCAGAACCCCATGTTGATGGGGAGCAAAGAGAACATGTTCCCCAGGAGAGCTGAAGGAGCACTCAGCCTTGAACTACAAACATGACCACGGTCACATCCGTTTGCCAAGGTCATTGAGGGAGAAGACAGGGCTGTGGTAGAAACTGAGCTTCAGTGCCAGCCACCAGGTGTGATCCCGACAGCAGCCGTAGCGTGCTGCGCCGGTACCCTTCCTGGCCCAGCCCGGCACTCTGATCTACGTCCTCCGTCTTCTAACTCTTTTCCTCCCTCCAGAAGCCTCTCCACTCCACCTACTGAAAAACCCCCAGTGCTTCTCTGGGGCTAGCTGCCTACACTGCCTGAGGGACTTTACCAAGGTCACATCAAACCAGTCCTGAACAGAAATGACAGCAGCCAGGCGCTGTCAGGGACAGTGGCTGGCAACTCTGTCCTTTGACTGCAGATGGTCATTCTGCCTTCAGTAAAACTGCCCAATGGCCACATCTGGGGGCAGGAGTCAGGGAGTAACCTACTTCGCTGTGAGAGCACATGGCATCTAAGGCTGCGCTGTCCTGTAAACAGATGAGATGAGGTTCCTCTGTGAGGCTTTTGATCAGGAAAGACTTTTCCAGAGGCAAGATGGGATTTCCTGAGGATGCAAGCTCAAGAAAAGAAGTCAAGTCAGTAGTCAGAGCTCAAGAGAGCATCCTCAGCTGGGTGGAGGGCACCAGACCAGAGAGGCACCACCTGCATCCTGCCCCTGCCTCTGGGGAGCCACGGCCTCTGGGGGAAGAGAACGATCCCACCCCACACCTCTAATATCTTTTCATCACGAGCTTCACAGCTGTCTTTGAAACACACCCCTCTAAATACTGTTGCAAGGATGTCTCCACCTGTGATATGCCATGACAGCCCCTTCTCCACAGAATGGTACCAAGAGAGAGGCCGACAGGCTTTTGGGTACTGCTCTGACAGGCCAGCCAGGAGTGGGCAGATAATACCCACTGCCACCCACCAACAAGGCCCTGCTGAGAATGACTCATCTTGCGACAACTGGCCTCCCTTCTGTGAAATGCTTCCTAAAAATAACACCCACAGCACCTCTCTTTGTCTGAAAAGCCAGATCCTCACAGTGACCCTCTGAGTCCAAGTCTACAGTTGAGGAAACAGGATTATGAAAAGCAAGTGTCCTTCTCAAGGACATACAGCTGGAGCTGGCAATGATGGACTCAGCCAGCCTGGGAACAAGGCCTCCAGGGCTGGCCGAGGCTCCTCCTCACCCCGACCGACTGGCCAAGCCAACGAGTGTGTGCTTGGCTGACCACCACCACCTTGTGAGACTCTCTGACTCACAGCATGGCCACATGGCGACCTATCAAAGACCACTCTTGAGCTCACCTTCCAGAGAACTCACCTGAATCTCACATGCAGCCTGCAGGTGGAAGATCTTATAAAACGCCTCCTCTACTGTGTCACCTAGAGCGACCACTCCATGGTTTCTTAGCACCAGGATCTGTGGGGGGAGAAGCAGCCAATTAAACCTCAAGCCCCTGAAGCTACTTGAGAGATTTTTCCTTTTGCTTACATCAATTTCCATATCTGAGTCTAGAGCCTCCAACTCCTTGCTCATTTTTTTCTGCTGCCAAACATCCCAAAGCTACCCTATACATCACCGAATTTTTTCTGTCACTATTGTAAATTGTGGGTTTTTTTTTAAAAAACCCAAAGCATCCACCCTAAGAAACTGGAAGGCATCTTTAAGCTAAAGATGGTGAGGACCTGGGTTTTTAAGTCTTGGAGAACTAAGTCTGAAGAACTGGTACGTGAGATAAAGTGAATGAAATCATTTGATGTCTAATGCAAGGGTCAAAACGTAAAAGCAACCTCTTGCTTGGGGGTCAAACCTTAAAGGGGGTGGTTCTCTGAAAGGCGTCTCTGCAGAAACAGGTGAGTCACAGCATCTCTCTGGATTTCTAGTTTTTGCTCCACAAACTTGACAAGGCTCTTCCAGCTCCCGTAGTTCTATGACAGAGGCTATCATGGCCTCCTAATCTAATTGGTCTTACAAATGAAGACACAGAATCTAATTAGAGGCCTGTGCTTGCTAATTAGAGGCTGAGTCTGAACCAGAACCCAGGGGTTCTCACGATTACAGCAATGTTTCTGACTTAGCCAGGGCAACGAGAGGGAAGGGAGCTGGAAATGGATTCATACCGAGAGTATGACTCACCAAGGGCAAGAACACCTTCCCTAAAATATTCCTTAGTTGGTTTTACCTCAAGAAATTTCTGCAACCAGGTGATGCCCACCTGGGAGTTAAAACATAGACCCGTGTGTTGGGCCTGTCCTTCAGAGCCTGGGCGGAGGCCTCCATGGCCCTGAAGTGACATGCTCTCCACTGTCTCTTGCTACAAACAGCTGGCGGTTTTCCTCTTAAGGGCCACAGAACTGGATGAGGCAAAGACTCCAGGCCACAGAAGATACTGCGGCCCTTCGCAGCATGGCTAAGGACACTGTGGAGGGTGCCGGGAGAGAGTGGCTGGACGTCCCACACAAGGGAGGGGGGGAGGACAGGGACTCAGGCGTAAGACCTGAGCTATGAGTGCCTTGGCAGGATGGCAGGAGGCTACCACCAAGCTAGCTCCATTTCAGAGCTCTTCCATACTGAGCTGATCATCCTCAAACCCTTTTAAGGCTTTAAACTTACAATCAGTAATGAGGCTCCATTTTTTTCTAGAAAACTGGCAATAAATAACTGAATACATAAGTAAATGTGATAACACTCAATTTTGGGGAGATTACGGGAAAACAGCATTCTCTGGAAGACATTGGAGGTGAAGGGAATGATCTCTAAGTGTAATACAAAATAATCTGTTCTAGGAAAACAAAAATCAACCTAAGCACACACAGAGACTTAGCTGAAAGGATTTTTATCAGAGTCTTGTTTATATTAAGAGAAAATTCAGGATGGGATAGTGGCAAGCCAGGTAAATGGTGGCGGCACAGCCACTCACTTAATAAAGCATAAAACTGATTCAATAAAGTAGTGACAGAAAAAATTTAATTATCTTCAAAGGTGTTTATATATAATGCTAAGGTAAAAAAAATTATTTTACAATCCCAGTTATATAAATATATGTGAACATATCTGAAGTATGCCCCCGAATTTCAGAGTGGTGTGATAGATTTTCTTTCTTCATCTTTTAAAGTATGTATCTGCAACACAGAAATTTTCTCTAATGAGCACATGTCACTTCACTCAGAGTAGGCCCCTAGAAGAGCTGAGCAAACCTTGCAGGTAGGTCCAAGGCACTTCTGCAGGTTAACACGGTCAGCTTCCTGCTCCATCTCCCCATTGAAGTCATAATAGGCCATGTCCCCCACCAGCAGGGCATTGTGGGACACAGGCAGGAGGCCACACTTCATAGCTGACACCTGTAGGGAGACAGTGGTGTGGGGTCATGGACGAAGCCTGCGTCCTACTGGCACATCTGAGGCAGCACAAGCCAGCTCCACTCTGAGGCCCACTGAGTCAGGGGATGTGACTGTTTAAGGCATATATCAACTCAAAGAAATGCCCAACTCAACCCCAGGGCAGAGCTTTGGGTGCAAGTGATTCCTATGTGTGCCAGCAAACTGAGGAGAGAAGACCCACCCTGGCTGTGGGTGGTCCAACCAACAGACTGGCAGCTTGAGCTGAATAAGAAGGAAGAAAGAAGAAAGATTATACAGCTTCTTTCTGTGAGAGCTCTGGCCTTTCCCATACTCTAGACCTTGATCCCAGTGGATCCCTGTCTTTACATTATCAATCTCCAGCACAGACTCACAGTCTTCACCAAGGCCTCTGGGCATCATTCGTGGCACAGACTGGCACCGACTGTCCTACAGTGAATGCCCAGACCATCCATCTTGGGTTGATATTCTTGCATTTTCATGTCTGAGCAGCTACTGCACCCTCCAGCTCTCGCATGTGCAGGTGGCCACTTGGGACTCCCTCTTTGGACTGTGTGAGCTGACCCCCTCATAGAGATGTAATTTCCATTTGTTCTGCTTTTCCAAAACCTTAACTAATACAGAGTAGCATCAGAAAGTCCTCAGCCGCTTCCTTCATCCACTGGGCTTTCTTCCACACTACAGGCTCTAACATATTTCCACTTGTCGGTAAGCCAGGCCACCAGCTAGGACAACTGCTGGAGAGAATATACTCAAGGGAACTACTGCTGTCCTGACCCAGTGACTCTGGAACGAGGCCGACTTGGTACTGATCAAAGCCAAGTAGGGCCCAAGTCCCCTGTGATAGGTCAATAGAGACCTTCAGCCTTGGTTTCAGGACACAAATGGCCACATCTCCTCCCTAACAGGAAAGACCACTGGGAAACCCCATTTTAGAGCCCTAGGCAATGCCCTGTCCAGGGACGAGGGTTAAAATACAGGTTGTAACCCCACTCCATCTCCTCCATCTCCTGTTAAAGCTGGGAGTAAGGGGAGGTTCAAAAAGGCCTTCCTTTTCTGACTCTCCTGTGAATCTGCAGAGACTCATGCTCAGCACAAGTAACATTGTTGAGTCAGTCCAAATTCTGGGGGCCTGAGTGCTTGTAACTTGTATCTTTGCTAAGAAAATAAGAGCCTGGTAACAAGTCTGCTCTGCCCCAGTAGGTGGGTGACTTGAGGCCCAGAAGGACGGACTGCGAGTTGGGCAACACTCATATCTCATGGCCTGCAATCTTTTCAAATTACTGCGCAGTACATGAGGAACATGTGGAGAAATGACCAGAGACCACTGAGGGACAAACCGCTCATTGAGGTTCTTCCTTCTACCCTTACCCAGATTTGCTTATTTCTGTCCTCGGGAACTTGTGAACCCTGGGCTATGGACAAATGGGGACATCCAGGTTCCCAACAGTTTATTATCATCTTTCAAGTTATCCAATTCCAGAATCTGGGCTATGTGGGGGGCAGGTGCAGCCCCAAGCCCAACGTGACTGACCTGAGCAGAATTCAGGAGGCACAGTCCCCTGGACGAATGTCTCAGTCTCTGCTCATAGTAGCGTGTAGGCATACAGTGGAACAGACCTTCCACATCTTACCTTACACCAAGGCTTCGGTAGTTAGAAAGAGAATGAGGCTTTCCACCCTGGGTCATTACTAGCAGGGAAGTCTCAGAAGTGGGTCCCGTGGCTTAGCTGCTGCCTGAGGAGTGTGATACTGGAGCGAGCACTCACAGGGACAGGAGGCGCCCACTCACCGCTGCAGTAGCTGGCGTGTGCAGGTGGATAACGCACCGCACGTCAGGCCTGGCCGCGTAGATGGCCGAGTGCAGACAGAAGCCTGTGGTGTCCACTGGGAAGCAGCTGCTGCCCCTCTCTACCACCTCTCCCAGGATGTTCACCTTGATCTGCAACAGGGAAGAAGGGAGACTTAGACAATAGGCTGACAGTCTCTTTGGGAAGGTAGGCTCAGCACTTGTAACTCGTGCCCATTCACTCCCTCTAGACACCAGGAGCAATCGCTGGGCTTGCTGTAGGGGGACAATGACCTGGGCCCTGCCCTAAGTGTATAAACCTAAGCGTCACAGATGGTTATAATTCAGCAGGGAAAATGCTAAAGCAGTTTCTCAGACTTCACTCTGCCTGTGAATTACCTGGAGATTCTGTCAAAACGTAGATTCTGACTCAGAGACGGCCTGAACTTTTAGCAGATTCCCAGAGTGGTCCACAGATCCCACTTTAAGTACCAAGGAGTAGAGGAGAGTCATCTGCATCTCTCTAGAATCAGGTAGCAGGAGTCTTTAACACCAGTAAAACAGGAGTTTGTACCACAGGATATCCTCCCATAGGAAGTCACATCTAAGCTGAGCCCTGCCCCTTTACAAAAGTAAAGAGACTAGTACACTGAATCACCATTTACTAATCACCAAAAAGCTAGGTCTGAAAGATCAAGTCCAACGAAGTCACTGGGTTTATAATCTGCTTTTGAATCCAAGGGACCAGTAGGCATCATGACTAAAAACCTAAGCACTTGTGTCTAAGACTGGGTGTGTGTACATGTGCAACCTGTATGTAAAGAAAAGGGCAAAAGAACTAGAAAAAGAGACAGCAAGCTGGTGGCTGGCGGCTGACTGTGACATTCCTTGCCTTTTCACAGAACACAAACACCAGAGAAAGTCACCGTGACTGTGACTCGTGACTAACGATCAGTACCTAATCATGTCTGCACAAACAGCACACTAGTAAGTGACCAACAGCCCCCTCTCCTGGCTACAGTCTTCTGACTTCTGCTTCACCAGTGATTCCTGAGGCCTCCCTCCACACCCTACAGCTCCTGGATAGAAACTGGTGAAATGTTCAATCTGAAGAGTTTCCCCTTCATTCTGACAGGACATACTTCATGCTGTGACACTCTGAGACCTGAATTCCCCAACAGAAACCCAAATGTCGAAAAAAGGCACTCTGGACATTCGTACTAAACGCATGCCCTGGTGCCCCAAGTGCCATTTTCCTGCAGCTCCTGGGTATCTTCACTTATCGACTATAGTTTTTTCAGGGACATTAACAATTTGACTACAACCCTGGCCCTTAAACTGAAACACCCATCATATCTTAGGGAAATTGCACAAATTGCCCCCTACCCTCTATCCCAGACAGCCATGGCAGATAAAAAGAGGACCCAACAAAGAAGGCAGACCCAGTGCAGGGGAGGAAAGGAGCTACTGATACCCTCTGTTTATGAAGAGGCACCAGTAAGACATGCAACAAACTGCCCCTTATAAAATTCTATTATAAGTGATTTTTACAAAATGAACATGACTTTGAAGTGACCTGACCTCTAGAATTGGCAGTAACTCTCCCCTCTCAGGCACCTGAGTGCCCAGTGATAATTTTCTGTTTTCCCCTCAGCTCCGCTCCCCATTTCCTCAGATGTGTGGCCAGTTCAGAATTCCCCCTCTGATTTCAAGGATGCTTTATCTCATCCTTGGATGTGTGACCTATTGCCACGCAAGAATATCCAGTCTAGTGGGATAGCCACCAACTCACATGGTGCCTTTCTGAGGACAGCTGCAGGGGAACAGAGAGGATGGTGTGTGGATGTTGCCACTGTGCAAATTCAAAAAAGAAGCCAACTGCCAGAACATACATAGTAAAGTATAGGCCGAACTGCCCCCTCTCCAATCCTCCTCCTCACCCAGGTTCCCTTGCGCAGCGCACAGGCTGCACAACCATACACAGCAGCTCTCTGCGTACCTCACGCCTATGAGTCCAAGTTGTGTGTCTCAAAGGTAGATCTCTCCCACACTTAGGATGCCCAAATGCCAGCTGACATTTTCTCCTGACTGTCCCACCAGCTGCTGAAACTCAGTGCCAATTCCCACCCCAGTTGATCCCCAGACTCACTGAGCATGCAGGACTAGAACTTTCTTCCCAGCTTAGAGTAAATGTACCCACTGTACTGACATCATCCGGCCCCCACACCACTCTCAGGGTAACCTCAGAGGGATTGCACAATGGAAACCTGATCATCTCATTCATCTGCTTTAATCAATGCTCCAGTGGCGTCACTGGTCCAGCTAAACGGAGCCAAAATGCTGTAGCACGCACTTGTATGCCGCTTGTCAACTTGCCCCAGCCCCTTACCAGTCTCCCACTAGATATGGAACACCTGAGCTAGACCTACTGCTGGTCTGCCCTCCCAGATGCACCAAGATCCATGGCCATCCAGGCTTGGCGGGCGCCACACCTCTGCCAGGCCCCTCCCTGCTGGCTGATGTCAGGACGCCTGTCCTGCTGGCTCAGGACTCCACTGCTGTGCCACCACGTCCCGCCACCTCCTACAGCTGTCCCTGACCCCTAGTGGACAGGGCGCCCCACTCCCGGCTGCCCAGCCTTCCCTCAGATCTACTGGAGCCTCCTCACACTCAGCTTTAATCACTGACAGCCCTGCCTGTCTCCCCCACCAGACTACAATGTTGTTTGTTCTATGTCTGTGGTTCCAGTTCTCACTTGGCTGACAGTCATTTATCCTCTCTGGGTGCCAGTGTCCCCTCCTACTTACAAGGTGGCCTTGGCCATCCTGCCCAGCCCAGATATTCTGTAGCTTTGTCAGCTGGGCTTTTGACTGTAGTACCTGAACTCTACACTCGAAAGATGGTGTCCTCGTCCAGGTGAATGACATGGCAGCCACAGACGCTGAGTGGGTCCTCCTGCTTCTAAGATGCTCCCTTTCCCTGTCTTTCTCCTCCCACTCCGAAACCTTTCCTGACCTATACTACCTTCTGGAAATCTCTTCCTACCCCACCTGAAAGGAGCAGCACTGTGAGGGACCCAGAAGCAATCTCTAACGGCAAGACTTGGCGTTCTTTGGTTCTTGTTTCAATGGGTCTCCATCCAGGCCTGTTTTCTCTCCCTTCTCCCTCCCATTACACTTTCTGCCTGTACCTTGCATTTGATCTCTTGGCCACATTATGCTCTGGGCACTCAGTTTGTTCCATGTGTCTTCTCTTCCCCATTAGATTTTCAGCAGTATAAGAGACAGGCAAGAGTAACTATTTGGGAGATGACCTGTCACTCTGTGGGCAGAGGAGGTGCTGCCATCCTAATTAGGAGTAGGCAGTGAGATGCCGGACAGTACTTACCAGGCTGGAGGCTGTGACTTCACTGCAGGAAACTCCCTTAGGGCTTATCAGGAAGTGGTCCTGCTCCTTGCTGACTCTCAACTGAAGGAAAGACATACATTCACAGGGACAAATAGGGATAGGAACATTTTCAAGGACACTGCGTTTTAGTTCATTCTTCCCCTGAATGCACGGCACCCAAATCTTCTTCCAATGTACCTTTTCCTCTCCCCCGACAATTAAGAGATGAAGAGAAGTTGGTGTTTGTATGGAGCTGGGAAATGGAGCAAGAGGAATCCTACAATGTTCAAGACCTAGATACAGGGTGTAGAACTTTCTGCTCCCCATCCTCAGGAGTGCCCACCAGGTAGGTCATTTACTTCAGCTACCACAGTGGTTAGAAATCTTGGAGGAGTTTAATGTATTTTTGACCAAAGGCCACTAAGAGTTCCACGGCCATGACAAAGGTCAGCAGCTCTCCCTTTGGATACTGTAGTGACCACAGACCTTGCTCCACCCAACTGCAGAGGGCTCTACTCACCGTGACATAGGTATCACTCAGCTGGGCCCAGCCATAGAGGTCCAGGAGTCGGTAGACACTGCTGATCTTGCACCGCATGAGCCGCTCGCCCTTGGCCAGGTTCAGGGAGTCAGCAGTGTGGAGGTCATTGATGGGTGTCATCATTGAGAAGTCTGCAGGGAACAGCAGTGAACACTCAGCTCTCTCAGCATCAGGAACGCCCATCAGCCCTCCCATTCCTTGCCCAAGGCCTTTCACTGGCTCTATAACTGCACAAAAAGCATCTCCAGGCAAAGAACTCAACACTCTCTGACACCCCAGAGAGAAAGTCCACAGGATGGATATTTGTGCTCAGTAAAGCCCTCTGCTAGTTTGACCAAGGATAGCTTTGCTTTTGGTCAAAATCATGGCAAGACTCAAGTCGACAGAATGAAGTGTTCTTGAACGCCAAGATTACTATATACCCAAAAGATGGACATCAAATAAAAGCAAAAGTAAGTGTCTGAGTGAAGATCAGGCATTTAAAAATAATATTATCAGGCCACAAAAAAACCCCTCAAAATATCAGGGTTGGAAGAACAGCACAGTAGTTAAAGCATTTGCCTTGCAAGTGCAAGACCCCAAGTCTGATTCCCCAGCACCATATAAACCTGGGTATGGTAGTACATGCCTGTAATTCCAGTACTCAGGAGGCTGAAGCAGGAGGATTGCCACGAGTCCGAGGCCAGCCTGGGCTACACAGTGGTTTTAGGACAAGCCTGGGCTACAGAACGAAACCCTGTCTCAACCCCCCGGCCCCTCAAAAACCCCAAAACCCAAAAATAAAATAAAATCAAAAAAACTCCACAACAGAAACAAAGAGGCTATGTTTTCTAAACATAATGCAATAAAACCTGATATTAACAAATCTTTTAAAAAATGCGTGCAATCACATGAAAATTAAAAAACACACTCCTTAGCTGCTCTTAAAATAAAAATAAAGTAGGGTGATGATGTAGCTCAGTAGCAGAGCCCATGCTTAGCATGAGTGAGGTCCTGGGTCCAATCCTACTGTCATCTAAAAAAATAAAGTCAGAACAGCAACAACAAACTTTTTAGAAGTTAACAGTAAATACTGTATGTCAAATCTCATATATAAGGCCAAACCTACACTCAGAAAAATAAAAATATTTCACAGCCTTAAGTAAATTAAATTGAATTAAATATGAAAATAAATCCTATTTATTCTATTCTAGAAAAAAAACCACAAATACAAAGAAAACTCATGGAAAAAATCAGTAAATATTTTTAAAAAAACCATTAATGGAGCTGGAGGAATAGCACAGCAGTCAGAGTACTTGACTAGCAAGCACAAGGCCCTGGGTTCGATTTCTCAGCACCACATAATAACCAGGCATGGTGGAACATGCCTGTCATTCCCAGCACTAAGAAGGCTGAAACATGAAGATTGTCATGTGTTTGAGGCCAGCCTGGGCTACACAGTGAGTCAGGAATCAGCCTGGACTACAAAGCAAGAATCTGTCTCAAAATAAAATTTCTTTTTAAATGAGAAATGGGAACAAACAGTAGAAACAGTAAGTAAACACAAGCATTGGCATATGTGAAGATCCATGAATAAACAAACATCTGAGTTGGTCAATAAAGAGAAAGGGGAAATATATACAGCTGCAGGATCGAGAATGGAATGTTACCTTATGCACAGTGCAGAATTCAAAAGTATTATATACTATTTTAATAATTTTGAAAAAGAAAATGAATTCATTTACATAAAACACATGAGCAAAATTTGCTGAAGCAGCAAAATATAAGTTTTAAAAATCTCTAGATGAAACTGAGGGGGAAGATGTCAAAAAAAAAAAAAAACTTCCAAAAATGTTAGATCTGGATGGTTTTGCAACTGATCCACCTTCAGGGAAGGGACTTTCTATCTTATCTAAAGGCCATCAGGGTAAAAATATAGGTGGGATCAGCTTCAACCACAGCATGAAATTATAGCTTTAATATCAACACAAGACAAAGACTGTCCAAATATGGAATTGCTGACCAAGCTCACATGACAATCTTTAATAAAATTCTAGCAAATCAAATCCAGAAGGGCATTTTTAAAAGAATGCAAGAGTGGGGCTGGAGGAATGGCTTGGGGGTTCAAGCACTTTGCTAAGTACCCGAGTTGATTCCCTAGCACCACACATGACGCATCAGTGTAATCCCAGCACTTGGGAGGCTGAGACAGGAGGATTGCTGAGAGTGCAAGGCCAATCTGGGCTACATAGTGACTTCAGGACCAGCCTGGGCTACAAAGAGAGACCCTGTCTCCAAGACAAAAAAAAGCAAGAGTGCATCAAGGATAAGAGGAAGTTTGGGCGCAGCCTGGGCAACTTGGTGAGATAAGAAGGGCTGGGATGCAGCTCAGCACAACAGCCCTGCACTCAAAACACACACACACACACACAGAGCGAGAGAGTGAGAGAGAGAGAGAGAGAGAGAAAGAGAGAGAGAAGCATCAAAGCCAGGAACAATTTATTTCAGGAATTTTAAAAAGAGCTCAATATTCAGAGCTCTATTACTCTAACTCATCACAACAACTGTTCAGGGAAAGAAAAATCAATAATGCCCAAAATGCATTTTATGAAATTCAACATCCCTTTCTGAGAAAGACCATAATGAACTACAATAAAAAGATATTTCTTCAACATGATAAAAAATAATTATCTCAAACTCTGTGGTAAAAGAATTTCCATTAAAGTCAGAAACAAGACAAGGATGATCACTTCTTAATACATTATTAAGCTTTGCTCTGAAAGCACTACAGTGGATGAAATGGGGAAGCTAGAAAAATAAATCACAGGGCGTGTGTTAGAGGGATGGAGGCAAAATCACCATCATTTGTAGTTTATATGATTTTTTACACACAAAATCTCAAGAGAATTTATATATGAGTTTATAGATATATTTTAAATACAATTTGAATAGATTTCTGGATAAAACTTAAACTAGTAGTAACTTTATAAAAATAACTACTAAGCTTTTCTGATAAATACTAAGAAAAAGACAAGGAGAAAATAACTCTCATTTCTGAGAAAGATTTAAAATTCATTCATGCAAATATTTTTAAAGCACTTTCCATGAGCCACATGCTATTTCTTCTAAGTCCAGGACAATGTTCTAGGATATAGTACTTTAAAACCAAACCTACAAATTTCCCCCATGAAGCCTATATTCTACATAAGATTATTAATGCATAAGTTCTCCACCAAATCAATCTATTCATTTAATGCAATCCCAATCAAAATCCCCAATTATATTGTAGAACCCTATTTTATTAGGGTTAACTTATTTTATGTGAAAAATGAGTTAATATGTTATTAAATTATATGTACAATACAATTACATTTGTATTTGCATAATCTATTCATGTTAAGAGAAAAAACTGAAAGGATATGAACCAAAATATTTGTTGAGGTAGATGGGGATCCTAAGGTTATTTTTAAAAATAAACTTGTACAGGGGCAACCCTCTTGTGACCCCCTTCCCAGAGAGCGGGAGCTTTTACCCCTCTACCCTTTGTTTCTAAATAAAGACCTACTACAAAAAAACACTTATACAAAGTTAAGAAAAATTGACAAATGAATAATTAAACATATTTATGCTATCAAAGGATAAAATGTGAGGAAATTATCTCTAAGCATGCAGTCAAAAGCAGAACGCACCAAGGAAATAACAATGTATTCAATCCTATGGAAGATATAGAGTTCTACAAGACAAAAAAAAAGAGCCAAAAACCAAACAAACAAAACAAAAAACAAAACCCACCATGAACAAAATTAGAAAGCAAAAAAGAAATCGATAAACCAGTTCCACTACTGGGATATATTAGAGAAATAGTGTTATTTTACAGAGATTTGAAAATCTGTTTAAAAAAATACACTAATTGGAAAATTGACAAAGGATGTGAACAAGAAACACACTATAAAAAAGCCCCATGTCTGATATGTATATAAAGTGTATGCGATATCTAATCTCATTAGTAATAAACAGACATTAAAACGCAAATAGCGTACTATTCATCATCTGTCAAATCAGGAATATAAAGCAAACTGTAATGGCATAGATCAGAAGAGGAGAACGAGCCTCTACCCCTGCTGCTGCTAGGGATGTAAATCAGCTCCGTCTTTCTCCAGATGGAGAAAGTACATCACTGGTCATTACATAAAAGTCTTTAAACCTGAATATACTACTTTTATTTGAGCCAGAGTCTCTCTCTGAATCCACACTAGTCCTGAACTCACAATGAAGCCCAGGCTGGCCTTGAACTCACAGCCTCACAGCAATCCTTCTGCCTCAGCCTCTTGAGTGCTAGGATCACAGGCATGCACCACCATGCCTCGCTGATCCTTATATGGTGTTAGGGAATCGAACCCAGAGCCCTGCACATGCTAGTCAAGAATTTTAACCACTGAGCTATGCCCCTAACCCTAAAACTGCACACACTTTGATTCAGTAGTTCTACTTCTTGTATTTTACTTTCTAAAAATAATCATGGGTATGTTCTCAGATTTTATTTACCTCCTGGATGTTTACTATCTTGTTCATAACAGCAAAAATTTGAAAACAGCCGAAAAGTCCAATAATGGGAAATTGCTTAAATAGCCCATATCCACTCAAAATGGCATTGCAGAACCATACTTCGTTACGTGAAAAGTAGTTGATATATCTTATTAAATTATACATATAACTGATTGCTTTTGTTTGTATAATCTATGTATGTTAAAATAAAAAGGTTGAAAGGATATAGACCAAAATATTGCCGATAGTAATTTCCAGGTTTTAAGAACACAGTGGGGGTGATTTGTACGCCCCTCTCTCATCATCCATCACAATGCTATACCAATCACGTTGAGGAGTGGCAATGTTCGTCTTTAGGCATCGGCTGTGGGCAGGCTCCATAGCCCAGGAAAGTGGATTCCTGTGTGAAATGCACGAATCTTGGTGCTCATCTCTAGAGTCAGACTGGCCAGTCTAGTGAGGCAGAGACACTGGCTTCGCTGGCCTCTTCTCATCCCCTCAAGTAATCTCTGCCCCTCCCATTCCTAGCACCAGGGATAATTTTTCTGTGGTTCTCTAATTCGCTGCAACATCAAAGGCAGAGTCAGGCACCTCCCTGGCTTCTGCTGAGTCCCGTCCCCCACCCCACCAACAAAGCAACAGCAGGCTTGAGCTGTTGCCTGGCAACCAAGCTGCTTCTTCCGCTCCTTCCTCTCCCCTCCACTCCACCCCGCCTTCTCTGGTCCTGGCAGCGCCCCAGACACCCACGTACTCATGGAAGATGTTGGGAAGACTGCATGGGAGGTGCTGGCCATGAAGTCCGCAATCTGCCGCAGAGCCCAGATGTTGGAGGAGTTGTTCCCCTTCTTCATCTGCTCCTGAATGAGGCCTTCCAGCTCCTCTCTGAAAGACTGAAGCAGAGCCCGAGATGCTGATCCCTCCCAGCCTCTCACACAGAAGACTGAGAGGGCCCTTCGGCCCCAGCTGCTGCATGGCGACTCTCCCGAGTGTCCACTCCCAGTCCCGGAGTCAGCTGTGCCCTCTTTGGTCCCTGAGCTCCAGGGCGATTCCGCTAGGAACTCAGGAGCCTTTCCAGATTCTAGAATGGGGAGTAAGAAGAGATCTGGGGGTGGATCCTGTGTTCCCTCTGCCGAGGGCAGTAATCAGATTCCAGGTCCTTCCGGCATCCACGGGATGCCCAACCCCTACCACCCCCGAGACACGACAAGACTAACTTTCGTAACTAAGGGTATGTTTTCCAGGCAGAACAGAACGAGAAGGCATGCCACTGTCCCTCTCCGATGCCACGCCTAGGGCTCCTGTGGGCCTCAGTTTCCTGAAGTGCTTAGTGACAGGGAAGGAGGAAGGGCAGAGAGACCTAACGATGCTTGAAGTTGATCCACTTCTGATTCCTTCTCTCAGCCTAACATCAGCGCATCAGGGCATAAACGTGACACGCTGCCCACCAGGAGGCAGTGGGAAACACTTAAGCAAACAGACACTGTCTGGTGTTGGTGACCCTATAAAATGACACAGGAAGCAGGAATTCTGCAGTCCCCACTCCTGCCTAAGGCCCGAAGCCTGGGCTAGTGCTGCCTAACCCTGCCACTCCTCCCAGTCACACTCGGGGTCTTCCCAGGGACTTCCTAGGGCAGCGCTTTTGGCGCCTGTCATTTTTCTGTGGACTCCCACACAATGTCATCAAGACCTCACGCTTGTTCCCTCTGCACTGTGTTGTGGGGCCTGACCATTCACTGGGGCACAGCCATGCACAGCCCAGGTGGGGACCGGGCCTCCTGGAGCCCAAGGGGGCAGGGGCAGAGCTACGCTCGCCATCCTGAGCCCATCTGGCTAAGCAGCAGGAGATGCCAGCTCTGTCCCTGGCCTTCCCAGCCCTCAGTCTCACGCGCGGTTTCCTAAGGTGCCCCAGCTCTGTCCCCCAGGGTCCCCCTCACTTCCGGGGACACTGCTCTTCCTCCACACGAGGGCCTGCGGCACTCTCACTTCAGGGCTCCATCTGTCACACTGTTCTTTTCTGTGCACCTCCTGCTTCAAGGATGGGCCTGTGACCAGGCTAGGCAGGCATCACGGGCCCTCAAGTCTGCAGAGGCCTGCAGTCCCAACCTGAGTCCTCCTGCGTCCTGAACGCTCCACCGAGGAGCCCACCTCCCAGGGCTTCCAGGCTCTCTCACGGCTGCCCCAGGCATTCCTGCCTTATTTGACCTACAATGAGTGGTTGTTTTGTGGTGTTCAGTACAGAGGATAGCAGGCAATCCCAGCAGCATTCCAGCCCTCTAGTTTATATTTTGTCTACTGCTACAAAGTGGGGCGTGTGCGTGTGTCTGTTGAACTGGTCTTGTTATACAGTCTAGGCTCGCCTTGAACCGGCTTTGCCGCCCAGGCTGGACTCCACGTTGGATTCTCCACCTCAGGCTCCCTAGCGCTGGCATCACAGCCATGGCGCCCACTGTCAAAGCTTTTAGTGGTGAAGGATGAAGGCCCGGAAACCAAGGTTCAGAAGGTCACGAGAAACTGAGGTCGGGCTCCTGTCCCCTTCCCTGTTTTGGGGCCAAGCTGCCTGCACACACTCAGCCTTTGTCATCAACCAGTGACCAGGGGGAAAACCAAGCACCTGCGTGGCAGACCAGTCACGCTGGGGGCCTAAGCCGCCAAGGCTCTGGGTAGGGAAAGAGGGGGCCGCTCACAGGGCTCTGCAGGATCATGGTGACGCGCTTCTTCTGCTCCATCAGGTTGAAGTCCTGCCGCAGATCGGCGGCCCGGTTGCGCAGGCGCAGGTACTCGGGGTCCTCCTCGGAGAAGCGGTCAAAGTAGGGCTGCCCTTGGGGGGCGGGCGGGGAGGCGGCCTCGGGGGCCGGCTCGTCACTCATTTTCCAGCTGGGGATGCGATCCGGGCCTGGAACCCTGGAAGAGGAGCCATAGGGGAGCAACAACTTAGTGCAGGCAGTCTCAGGCAGAGGGTTGGACTGACTGGATTTATGGCGGGCTATGGCTGTGTTGCAGGAGGGTGTGTAAACCCAGCCTCGGTTAGAGGCCCGATGCAGGCAGTAAGTGGCCCGTGTGCCAACCGACAGGGGGCGCTGGTGCCGCATTAGGACAAGCGAAAACACCAACCAGGTTGCAGCTGTTCTGCCGCAACCATCTGCAACCTCTTCTGAGCATTTCTCTGATGCATACCTAACAGTGGAAGCTACTGACTGGGCATTAGCCCTTCACTTCAAATGCAAAGGTCCCTACAGGGCTGCAGGAGCAATTCAGGGTGTGCAGCCTACCTGGCTGGAGGGCCTGGTTCAATCCCCAGCACTGCAACAGACACCCACACAAATGTACACCTTCCGGTAAGCCTCCTCAAAAATTACAGTAAGGAAATTCACAAAAGAAAACGTTTACGAAAGCCCAAGGAACACTGTGCTTGGTGTGCTTGCCCCTCCCACCCCAAAAGGAAGCACTGATGAATCTGTTTTTGTAAAATGTACCTTAAAGCAAAATCTGAATCTTACTCGAAGTTTAGAAAGAGGTGAACAGTTTTTTATTAAAGAAAAAAAATTATTCTCTCCAAAATCGCACTACATGTATACTGAGCAACAAAAAATAAATACTGAAACAATAAATACTATTTGAAAGGAGCCATGCTGCCACCTGGCCAGGGGCCCAAGACGAGGCCTGGTGCAGTGAGGACTGGGCAGTCTCTGGAGGACGGAGCTGGAGAAAACCCCATCTTTTTTCTATTCGAGCTTGCTTGTTTACATGCATGAACGAAGCCCAGGGACTGTCTTCTAGGGCCAGAGTGGAGGTCTTCCGAGGACAGAGGCTGCGATCCAGACCTCCCTTCCCAGCAGCGGGACTCAGGCTGCGCCAGTCTCCTCTGTGCGTCAGCCCTGCTAGCCCTGACGCCTGTGTCTTGCTCCTTCCCCACCCCACGGCTAACTGGTTCTTTTCCCAGCAAAAGAAGTTGTGCACCTGGACTGAACTGTAATTACCATTTCAACACAGATAACAGAGATACCAAGAGCCTTAAACAGGATTGGGACTACAGGTTCTCATCCATACCCATCTTTTTCTCCTCCTTCATCCTCATTCAGGAGAAAGGAAGAGCCCACTTTGTCTGGATGAATGCTTCTGGCCGCCTGTGTCCTGATCTGTACTTGACCTTTGGCTGGCCATTCCTGGCCCCACCAGCCTGTCAGGCCTCTTCCTGTTGTCTCTGTGACGGGAATCGTTTGGGCCAGCACAGCGTGGTACGAATCTTTCTGGCCCTAATCTTTTCCACCCAGGAAGGAAAACGAAGGTCCTCTCCTCTTCCTTACAGACTGTATTTTCCGGGAACAGAGTTGTAAAAGCTGCAGAACAGTTAACCCTACCTGAAGCACAGGAACCCAAATCCCGGGCCTGAGGGAGAGGAGCTCACATCACCATGCCCTGGGCCTCTATCCCTGCTTAGGGGCTGTTCTCAAGGTGCTCACATGGGATTGGTAGGCCCCTCATTCCATCATCATGACAACAAGGGTCTATGTAGACCGTTTGGCTTTGTGAACCAGAGACATCCTTTTGTTCTCCTTCCCTCCCTTTCCACAGACTGTGCAGAAGATCAAGGTTCTGTGCAGATGCGTTGGTGGTCAACGGCACAGACGCCGGAGCAAGAACCACCTGAGTTCAAATCTCAGCTATGCCACCTATTAGCTGTGAGGTCTTGGGCTAGTTAACCTAACTGCTCTCTGTGCCTCAGCTTTCCCATGTATTACGTCTGAGGGTGGGGGAGGGAGACGATAATTCAACTGCTTCAAAAGGTGGCTGCAAAGATTAGCAACGTTAATGTTATACAAAGTACTTAAAACAAGGTTATGTATCAGGCACTATTAACTCCTTGCTCTTACTACAAGTCATTCAGGGTCTAGATTCATGTTAGCATTAGAGACTCAAGTAATGGGAGGCTTGTGAGTCACCTGTAAACAGGTGAGCACTAAAGAACTGTGACTGTTTTAGTTCAAAAAATTAATTCAGTCTTGAGCTATATTAACAAGAACCTCTGGGAAGGACTGATGAGAATGCCTCGTTTTCTGTTCATGGGAACATGTCAAACCCGGAGATCACAAGGAAGAGGCTTCGCAAAGACTGATGGTTAGAGGCCGGTGCTTGATGGACCAGACGTGATAACAGAGAAAAATATCTAGTCTTTGTTCCCATTTCCTTGCACAGGGCTCCAAACCCCTTGGAATTTTTGTTAGAAAGAAATGTCTTTTGTGACTCTTAAGGAACCCTTTTCAACCGAATCTGTTTTTATGCTAATAAGGTGACTCACAGTGGCCCTTAGGATGCCTTAGGGAGGGTCAGGTCACCCCAGAAAGACCAAGCCCAAGATTAGAGGGTTGGAACTCCAGCTCCTCCCCACATACACTGAGGAGGGGACAGGGGCTGGAGACTGAGTTTCGTCAAAAAGCAAATGATTTAATCCATTGTGCCTTTGGTAAAGTCAGCCCTCTGATTTAAAACTGCATATGGAGGCTCAGGGAGTTTCAGGTTAGTGTGTTGGGAATCTGATGTATCCAGATGCCATTTCCCAGCACACGACTTAAGAGCCAGCACAATCAGTTTCTGGCCACCTACAGCCCTCAGCAGAGCTCAGGATATAACGCAGCACACGCATCATTTCCCATCACCTCCAGAGCCATAAACTACTTACCAGTAGGCTGGCCCAGGCCTGCCCAAGGCTCCGTCCCCTCGGCTCTAGGTCCGCACCCTTGGCTCCACTCTCGGGGACACCAGCTGCATCTACACAACCTCAGTCATCCAGAGGGAAACTGGAAAACAAACACGGCAAACATCAGGCCCTCATCTGAACCGGCCACAATTCTCCTTAACGTGATTTACAAATTGTTGGCAAACTCTTAAAAATAAACCCAAAATGATTTTTTTTAAATTTTAAAAGCAACTTATGTCCATAAAAAGCAAACAAAGCTTTTTCATCTTTATAGTTGGGATCAAAATTTCTTTTGATGAGGGGAACAGGTAGATCTTTTTCGTCAGTCATGGATGGCAGCACCTCAGGAGAAGAACCCTGCTTGGTTTGGTGAAGAGAACAGAATGCAGAATTCCTGCTAGAGCCAGGGAGGCTAGCAAGAGGGTAGGCTGGGAGGGATAATATCCCTGCCTTAGAAGGCCCAAACAATTCCCTAGCCACTACTAAACTCACAGATGTTGATGTAACTCAAAGGAAAAAAAAAAAAGCCTAAAACCATCACACCCCAGAAAAGTGAGAGAGCCTCAAATTTACACAAGCCATGAATTGAATTCATAGTTAATGCCTGGGTAAAATGTTGAAGAAATGTACGGTTATTAATACCTTATAAACATGGGCAAGTGACTTCTCTGAGAATTGTGGGTATTGAGGTCTTCAAAATTTAATCATCAAAATATTTTAAAACACACACACACACTAGTTTCTATTTCACTTGGATGGCCTGTTACTTGGTCGCAAAGATGGCAGCGCTATCTCAGCAGGGCTGGAAGCGTCCCCTACTGTTCCCCTGTTCCCCTACCCCCTGTCTCTGATGCAGTTCAACCTTATCCCTGACCAGATGCTGTCCTTAACGAGCCATTCACCCTTCTATGCCCTGAATGTTGCTTCTAGGAGCTAGGCTCTGTGCGTGGCATGTCCAACCCAGCTGTGCCTTCCTTCTGGTGTTTTTATTTTGGGCTAGAATGTGGTCATGGTCCCACTTCCTGCTGCTTCTGTCCATTACCCACCAATTTAGGAGCCCTTCCTTCCAGGCTGACCCCAAATTGGGATTTATCGACACGCCCACTGCCCTCCCTGAGGATCACTTGAGCAGCCCAGAGAGTTTGTTTTACCTCAAACACCAGCTTCCCCCCCTGCACTCCTGCCCTGCAGGAGCCTGGGGCCATAATCAGTTAAGATCTGAACTGTCAGAGTCAGAGCAGTATCTTGCATGCAGTAATAGAATTAACCTTAGTCTCCAGAAGTGACATGTGTCATTCATGTTAGAGGATAGAGATCTGACCCCAGATGAACAAAAGAGTGCAATGAGAAAAAATCCCCCACCCAGCCTCCGCTCCTATCCGGTCCCCGCTCCCACTGAGTCTCTGTTGGTATTGAAATCCCATTATGAACGCTTCACTCCTTGGGTCATGGTGTTATATACTGATTAAAATGAAAATGGCCCTGAGAGGTACCCGAGTAAACGTACTATCTACAAGTTGTTGCATGGCAAAATACCTGTCCCATCTCTGACTGTAGAGTCATGCAAGTTTTACTGACAGAAAGGGAAGAGGGCAAGACCTGATGCCAGGCCCACATGAGAGGGTCCCTGCCTCTGGGGCCAAGTTGGTATCCTGAAGACCTTGGATGACCATGGCCTAGCACCACCCTCACAGCTTGGTTAAGAGGCAGCATTAAGTCTAGCACCACCTTATCTGCCTGTGATTTCCCAGCACACGACTTAAGCGCCAGCACCATCAGTTTCTGGCCACCTACAGCCCTCAGCAGAGCTCAGAAGCAAGAGGCATGTGAATGAAGCCCAGTGAGGACAGGCATCCTGGGTGGTTCTGAAAGCACCAGGAACATGACAACTGAGGTCCACCTGCTTTCAATGTGCTGTCAACCTGGCCTACAAGGTGCAAAGAGTCAGTCAGTGGACTGAAATCTGTGGCTGCCCACTAGACTATGTACCTTAAATGCTCAGGGGCTTTTCATCACCTGCATATCCCACAACCATCTAAAAATCAACCTGCCAAATACACCATCACCCTCTCTAACCCTACACCATAGCCTCCCTCTGCCCAGCCACCCCACCCAGAGCATCTGTTGATAATTAGTAAGCGAGGTCTCTGGACTCTTATGTTCTGGAGGTTCCCCTGCCTAAAGCACTAGACCTACACCTTGCCTCCACCTCTCCACCCCTTTAATAGTCTGGCCCATGGCTCTTCCTCTCTCCTGCCCCCTTCCCATCCAACCAGTTCCCAGAGTCACGGATCTATGGTGCGAAGCTGGCCCATACCGCCTACTGCCCTGCTAACACCCCTCTCCTTTATCAGGAGTAGTGATCCCGTCCCTCCTTCCCTTCCTCCTGCTCCTTAATTTAGATTCCTTCTCTTCCAGCCAAAACTTAGCCAAAGTTAGATTCTATGACAAAAAATGGCAGGCATTCTTTTCACTTCTTTAAAATACAAAAATTTAATCCTAAATTTGCTTTTTCAAACCAAATGCATCCCCCATGTTAAAAATTCATACTCACTGATTGACAGCCCTCCCCCAACTCTCAGTTAGGGGGCTATGCCTTTCTCTCTACAATGCTCACTCTATGCTCACTCTCTACAATCCCCTTGAGGACAGCCACCTTTAGGATGAGGTCACAACACTGGTGTGACACCAACAGTCCCATGGGCCCACCTCCCTGCCTATTCATGGGACCCAGAGGCAAAGTGGCCCCTGGTGTTCGCCAGAAACACCCTCCTCCCCCTTTACCTGCTCCTTCCGGGAGCCTGCCCCCACCCCTCTCCTCGGGGCTGCACACTGCTTCTACTTGACCTCTGGCCAGGTTGACAGCACATTGAAAGCAGGTGGACCTCAGTTGTCAGGTACCTGGTGCTTTCAGAACCATCCTGGCCTTCCCCTTGCAACCTGACAGCCGCAGTCTGTTCCCTGAGCTCCAAGCAAGTGGGCCTGCACCTCAGGCGTGTCTCTATGCCCCGTGTTGCTGTACGGCTGGTGCAACATGAATGCTGAATAAATGTTAGCTGAACCCAAACAAATGCAACCAACAGTGCACTGGGAACTTGGGCCAGTTTGGCAAAGTGACACTGATCAGGCCCTGAAGTCCTAGGTGCAGGGAAAGCCCAAGGAGGACTCACAGAACAGTTTGGAGAAACAGAAACTCAAACAGCCACTTCAGAGTAAGATTCCAAGTGTACATGAAAGCACACTGGCAGGTGCCCTGGTGCCTAAACCACCTCCCTCCAGACAAAATGTCCTTTTGGTATAGGACCCAGTGGCTGGGTCCTCTAGTACTCTTCTCTATGATTTTGAAACAAAACCCCAGCAACAACTGCAACTGTCCAACAACCCATCTCCTCAACGCACGGCTGGCCATGGGAGACGGAGGAAGGCAACAACGCAGCACGTGCTGCAACCCTCCTGTCTCCCCAGAGTCCTGCCTCAGCTCCTCCTCTGCCTCCCACCTCTTCCCAGCACTGCCCCTACCCCACCCCATCCGGGATCCTCCGCTCTGCTCAGGGACCCTACAGGCCCCCTCAGTGCCGCCAGCTTGTGTCCTCACGTTTCTGTTCCTCTTCAGCGAAGACTCTGCTGGAGACTCACGCCGGTCTGAGGTCAGCTGGGGATGTGCACCATGGAACATGAGCTCCCTGACACAGACCACTTTCTTCCCTGTCCCACTAAGGCCAAGTGCACGTACGTACCCACTGCAGCATGAGATCACATTTCTTTGGATCACTGATTATGGCTGCAAAAAGAACAGAAGGTCTATACAGATGTCCAAGTTGCCCGACTTTTTTGCTAAAATCTGTTTAAGCTCAGCGTACCCTGAGGAGAGGCGGTAACTGTCTTGCCACTTCTGTGAGGACCTGCAACAGACAGGTGTATGGCTTGGCTTCCAGATCCCCAAAAGAAAACACTCTGTGAGCTGCCATTTCCCAGCTGCTCATAACTGTTCCAGGCACAGCCCTTTCAAACAGAAAATAAATGCCCTGGAAAGCCCAGACCCCAGCCTCCCACATCAGCTCTGAGCACTGACAGCATTTGAGCTAGGCCTAAGGCTTGGAGTCAGAACCCAAACTCACCTATCCCTGCATGAGGCTTCTCCAAGTGGGAGAGGAGGTGGTCACGGCCTTCCTGCTGTCACTGCTGCTTTGCAGAAAAGTGGAGGCAGTTGGGTAAGAGATGAGACCACACCCCGCCTGCTGTGTTCAGATAAAGAGGTAGCTCGTCCCACTGCACACTAGGACCACAGGCAAAAATTATCAGCATCTCTTCACGAGCTTCAAATTTTCCAAAGTTCTATGTCAGGTATGACTGCTACGATCATTTAGGACAAAGCAGTTCAAAAGAAAAAAGGAGGGAAAACAAAGAGGCAGTAAAGTCTCTTCGTGTCCTCCAGAAACCCTAGTCACTAGGGTTTTTGTTGTTCTTGGGTTTTTTTGTTTTGTTCTGTTTTCTGTTTTTGAGGCTAGGTCTTGTGAAATCACTAAGTTGCCCAGCTAGGCTTGCGTTTGTGATCCTCTTGCCTCAGGCTCTCTGAATGCTGGGATTATACACACTCACCCCTATGCTTGGCTTGGAAGAACCCTTTAACCCCCAATTGCTGCAGACCAAAGCTGCACTGATTCTGGGCATCCTTGTTTCCTAGAAACATCCAGGAAATTTTCAAAGCCTTCTGGCCAAGGGCCTCAGACCTAGTGGCTGGTAGGCAACTTCTTCCACTTCCTCTCTACCTCCAGGAATTACACTCTTGTAGAAGTAATGAACCCAGTGTGCCTTCTTACAGACTTGCAATCAGTCCCGCGCCCTCTGATTGGAGAATACAAGTATTTGTCAAATAGGTATTGGTGCCCAGGAGTGGAAAAGTACTAGAATTTGATGTGAGAGGACAGATACTAGAAGAAGTGAGACATGCCCCCTCCAGCTAGACTCACAGTCCTGCTCATATTCATTCACTGAGTTCACGAAAAACATAAATAAATAAAACATACACTGATACTGACATATAGGTATGCGGGTGAGCAATCATCTGTTAAGGTCAGCACAGTACAGGGCACAGAAAATAAATGCCAGGAAAGGTCTGAAATATTCTGCGCCCATCCAGTGCTTGTAGGGGCAGGACCCTGGAAGCCTTGGGAACTTGATCCTAAGAACCTCAGTTAGACCTTACAGAAAGACCTTTTTTTTCCATCAGCAGGAGCTGTGAACCCTCACTAGGCCCTAGGGCTTGGCTTGACCTTTTTCCCAACCCTGTAGTGCAGGGCCAACATCCTGGCTTTCCAGTGGGAAAACTGAGGCTTTGGGAACTGAATGACTTGACTCAGGCTATAGAACTGACAATGGACAGAGTCTGCATTTGAACCCTTCTGGTTCTAGGGCATGCTTGATGATTTTGTTTTGTTTTTCACTCACCAAACTTGCCTCCTTTCAAATGAGGAAGAGTAGGTCCCAGGGGTCTTGGCAATGGTAAAGAATGAAAATATGCTCAGCCCAAAGTCTGGGCTTCATACTCCTAGCAGAAGGCCTAAGGATTTGGCCAGCACCTAAGAGAAGGATCCTGGTCCTGCTTCTGGTACGTGTGCTCAGAACTGAGCTCCTCCCTCATTCAGAAGCGAACAGACTTGGAGGCCAGGCAGGGAATAAGCAGCTGTGGCACTCACTGGCAAGATAGGCCATACCTTCAGGTAATGAGAATGCTGGAGGACAGGCGGGTTGCCGAGGTGACAGTTGGCAGGGCATCACCTCCACACAGTCCCATGACTGCCAGGTCACTGCACTGTAGGTACAGCCACTTCTTGGACCTTGATCTGGACTCAACACTTCTTTCTCTGAGGACCTGACATGAGCGAGGACCTGGCTCACCACCGAGGATCCAAGGAGCACAATCCACAGCACCTGTACTCAAAAAGCTCATGATGGTGGTACGGGGCCAAAGGGAGCTTGCTACAATGGTGGTGAGGGCAGGAGTGGGCAGTGCCCTAGTCAAGCCTCAAGAAGGCAGCTGAGGGGTTCCCAAACCAGAGACTCCAGCAGTAGACTTTAATCCACTTGTCAGACACTTCTGCCATGGATTACAGAACCATGTGGTCCTTCTGCCTTCAGGAATGGGAAAGAAGGAACATCTGGTAGCCTCGGTGATGCTGGGGCAGCACTGAACTAGCAGGATGGTCCACTGAGCTCTGCCTTCAAATACTCAGTCCTTCTGATGAAGTGGTCATCCAGAGCTGGAGACAAGGCAGACAAAAACTCTCCCAAAAAAGTTGTCTACCTGGACTGACTCATCCTCTGACTCACTGTTCCACACCTGATACTTTTAAGCAGTCACCTGTCTACTTTCTTCAGGCAAGACTATACCTAAAGGCAACGAGCTACATGTAAAGTTCCAACTCCATCAAATTCAAATGTAAAATAGTGGCTCTTCCATTTGGCTCAATCTCGTGCATTTCTTCTTTAATAGAAAAGTGAATTATCCACTCAATCAATGGCAGGGACCCTCTCTTGTCCCCCACAACCTGGCCCCCCAAATAAGAAATCAAGGAAACAGCTAATGGATGATATGTCCTCTGTATCTAATAGAATAAACCATATCCTATGCCTCGAGTAGTAGAAATAAATGCCCTGTTAGCATATTGGTGTGGTTTGCATCTGGAGTGTCCCCCAAAATCCTCCTATACCTATGGATGACATGTACTGTTGAGAGGTGGGGCCTGGCTGCAAGAGGCTTCTAACTTAACCTGAAAGGGCATGTGCTGGTTCTGCCCTTCCTCAGAGACGCGGCTCCATTCTGCCATGTCCTGAGGATCTCTGTCTCCAGCGCTAGGCTCCTGCTCTGGCTCCACCATGTGATTCCACCACTTCCAACCACCCACCCACGAATGGGTTGTGATCTTCTGAAACTGTGAGCTAAAATAAATCTTTCCTCCCTAAAGTTGTGGATGTTGGGTATAGAGTCACAGTGATGAAAAAGTAACTAAGACACATATCAAGGTCAAAGTTGTTTTGTTAGGATTTGTTTTATTATCATTTTTGGATATGTGTATTTTTTGCTAATTGGGCACAAGAGAAAATTACAAGAACATTTGGCATGTAGGCCTGGAGTGGTATCTGACACCAAACTCTGCCCACTGCAGACTGGGGAAGCTGGGAAGACTCACAAGTCAAGCGAGATTTGGGACTTTCTGGGTTGGAGAAAATGAGTGAAGAGAGTTAGCAGGCATCCTGAAGAGAAGATGGTGAGAACTGGAGGGAACACATTGTGGGTGGAAGGATCTAATGGCTTCGTATGTTTGGTCTAGAATGTTCCTCCAAAGCCTCATGTATCTGGAAGGTGATTAGGTCATGAGGTTAACCGTATCAATGAATCAATCCATTGGTTTCCGATGCTGTTAAAAAGTGAGGCCTGATTGGAGGGCATGCATCACTGGGACATGACCTAGAGGAGTACACCTTCCTTCCTAGCTCCTCCCTTTTCTCTGCTTCCCATCCACAATAAGATGAACAGCCATTCGTGTGTGGGTGGGTGGAAAAGGCTAGGTCCTTTGTCATGCCTTTCTGCCATTGTCAGATACCCATAAATACACTGAGACGTTCTTGAACTATAAGCTAAATAAACCTTTCCTTACGTTCTAGGTATCAAGTATTGTGTCCCAGTGACAAGAAAGTGACTAAGACACGACACACATGGGGAAATGCTTCCCTTTAGAACACCTGCATGGAGACATCCCAAAAGCCTGAGGTCCAGGATACAATGAAGTTCAAGTATCATAGGATGTTATGAACAAAATGGCAAAAATAGGATACAGACTGTTAACTTTCTACTCCTCTCCCTGATGACTGGGTTTTTATCATGAAGATATTAAGGAAACAGCTATTTCAACTTTGGTGTATTTCTGAGTATCTGCATGTCCACGTGTCAGAGACAATGGCATGTGCTCTTCCAAAACCCACTTCCTCTTCTACCTAGGCATCTCACGTTTTTAGCCCCTTTATCTCTAGATAGGGCCATGTTGAATATAAACCCATAAAACACAGGCAGAAATGACGGCAATCTCCTGTACTCTAGGCAATTACTATAGTTTGGATCTGGAATGTCTCCCAAAGGCCTGTGAATAAAAGGCTTGGCATCACTGGAAGGTAGTGGAGTCTTTAAAGGGTGGAGCCTTGTAAGAGGTTTTAGGACTTTGGGAGTGTGCCCTTGAAGAGGACTGTGGAATACTGACTTCTACCTCTTTCTCTTCCACACCCAGCCACGAGGTGTATGGACTCCTTTGGCCACAAGCTCCTGCCATGATGGGCTGTGCTGCCAAAACTACGACCTGAGTCATAGACTGAGACCCGGAAAACTGCGAGCCAAGGTAAACCTTCACCATTTTAGATGTGATCTATCACGCGTATCTGTTATAGTAACATAAAGATGGCTGAAACAGCAATTAAAGTGGAGGTGCCTTCCAAATTCCTACTTGTAGTGTGTATCTCCCTTGCTGGTTGCAGGGGATCCCAGCCCTCGGGGGAGATGCCGCCACCAAATGGAAGGCCAGCTCACTGGTGGGAATTCCTGAGGTTGTTGCTACAGCAGGTAGCCCACCTTGAAAAACATACCTATATCTTTTCTTTGGCTTAGGATAATAAGCTATTAGATGCACGGGTATGGGTTTCTTCTCACTTATTCCACTGTAGTATCTCCTTCAGGATCACCAATTATTGAATCTCTCCTAAATTTATCATTAGTGACTCAGGCAGTTGCATTCTAACAGTTTATTATTGCTACAGTCCACTGCAATGACTTTTAATTTTTCCATAAAATTAATGTAGATTTTAATTCTGATTATAGCATTTCATCTTTTGTGTATTTTCCTTAATTTTCTCTATTTTTGCCTCAAATCATTTTGTCTTCATCCATTCTCTTCATGACTATCCCCTTTCATTTCTTAGACTTTTTCAATTATGCTAAAGATACCTAATATATTTCGGACATTTTTCTTCTGCTTGCTTTAAAAGATTGTTATCAAAGGTACATGATTCTTTTGAACCTTCTAGGTAACTTATTTTCTTCGGTAGTGTCTTTTCTCAGGACACATCTGATTGCTTTTCTTTTGCTTTATTCTCAGATAAAGTGAAACCAAGTCTCCTCAACTATGACCCTCAAGGGAGGGAAACCAGCTTCTAGAAAAAGGTAATGCATCAGGAAGCCACCTATTTTCGGGAAATCAAATGTGGTGTACACATAATTAATGGTGACTTTTATGCCTCCAAGCAATTTCTGCACTAACATGGCCATACCAATAACCTTAGTGACCAGCCCACTTAAAATTACAGACATAAAGTGACAACAAGGAATCCAGCCCTGTTCTGCATTTGAATTATGAAATGGGTACTCTTTTTATAGAAAACTTAGTGAAGTTCAACTGAACTCATTTTTGGGTTGTTGAATGATTGGGATATTAATATCAGACTCAAGGAGATAATAAAACCATAAATCTTAAAATATGACCTTCTAATTCAAAACTACTGATAAATACATGAGAAGGAGGAAGTCAAAAATCAACTTCATGATGATGCTTTTGGGGCTACGAGATACTAGGGGGCAGATAAGGCAGACAAGTGAGCCCTTTAGTGCTAATCTCAGAAGAAACACATTGGACACTGAATTGATAATGAAGGGCAAAAAATATATAAACATCAACACCACCTTATATCCTTGAATCTAAAACATCATCGATTGGTTAATATGTCATTATTTGAAATTACTAAGAAAGAAAAAACACTGTCTATGACAGTCATTGTTGACTGGAGGATACACCCCAGTTTCAGAGATATTGAAATGTCGGGAAATATTTTTTCTACACTGATTAATTATGGGAACCCACCGAATTATAGAAGTTAGTGTCATCAGCTTTGGGAAAATCCTTCACATTGTGGGCAACATACCACTGACCAGATCAGGAAGCCAGGGAATGACTGAGGACAAGCGGGTCACGAAGGCTTGAGAGAGCCGAGCCCTTCATGACCTTTATTAGCAGACGAGGCTGTTGGCTGTCAATCTCTGCTTCTGCCCAGTATTCTATCCTGAGACCCACGACAATAGGCAGACAGATGAGTCCAGCTTCCAGGAAGGTGTTTGCTCAATGTACGTCCATATTCTGATGAGGAGGCCTCTTCCTCCATAAAACAGGAGCATAATGTTAAGAGGTTAAGATTAGACTGGCATGAGAAGGCCAACGCTGAGAAGAGAAGAGATAATAGTGGATATGGAACTGCTACCCAGACTGTGGATTCACTGTGCTAATAAAAGTGGCTAGAAACGTCTGTCCTCCACAGGGACTAGGGCACAGTAGATGCTCCCCCCAAAAGGCATTCGCATTGTCTGTATAGTCCCTCCCAGAACTCTCCCAGATCTACTGTTCAATTTTACTGTGTTTTCCAATGTTGCAAACAGAACAGAAAATTTTTAAGAACAATGAAGGGTGGTAAATAATGTAACAGGAGTTTAAAACTAATTTTCTATATGAAGAACCGAGGGAATTGTTTCTACCATGTGGCATCATGGCTAAGAATCCAAGCATAAAAGGTCCAGCATTGAATCCCAGCTCTGCGTCCCTCCAGTTGTGTGACCTTGGGCAAATATTACTTATTTTTTTCTAAACCTCAATTCCCTCTTCTGTCCTTGTGGGAAGGAAAAGTCTCTCCTTGGAGAATTATATATAAGAAAAGCCCACAGTTTGCACAAGGCTTGACAAGCAGTAAGCACACGATAGATGTTAGGTGCTACTATGAAATTATTCCTCTGATGATTTATTGACATTGTAACAACGCAATTTAAAAAAAAATCAGCCTTGATTCCAAGCATGCATCTGGGCTGAGTGCCTCATTAAAGGTTCTCAAGGGAATATTAATGAATCTGTGAAGCTAAGCTTGATAAAATTAGGCAAGTTATGTCTGCTGCTCAGTTTCTGCAGTAAATGCACAGATAGATTTTTGGATGATGTGCATTTTAAATGGTTTCTTCCACGTTTCATTCCAAGCATCTACTGTTGTTTGAGTGTCCTTTCCTCATGCTGAAATTTAATTGCCATGGTAATAGTATTAAGAGGTAGGACCTCTCAGAGGTGATGAGGTCACAGGGCACCATCTTCATGAATTGATTAAGGCCATTATCTTGAGAGTGGGCTCTTGATAAGAAGAGGACTCGCTGATTTTGCTCTGTCTTGTCTGTGTTTCGACATGATACCCCCTACTATGTTATGCTCAGCAAGCAAGAAGGCCTTCACAAGATATAAATGCTGTATTCTTGGGTTTCCCAGCCTCCAGAATTGTAACATAAACAAACTTACATTCTTTTTCTCTTCTTTTTCCTGCAGGGCTTGGGATCGAAACCAGGACCTAGCACATGTTAGGTAAGAACTCCACCACTAAGCTATATTCCCAGCCTTAAACGTCTACACTTTATAAATTTTCCAGTCTCCATTATTCTGCTATAATGGCAGAAAATGGACCAAGAAACTAGGTAATCTACAACCTTCAGTGCTGGCTATGGTGCTTTTGTGTCACTAGTAGGAACACCTGGACTGGGCTCCAGGGGTTTCCAGCTAACTCCCTGACTCCTCTGGCCCAACCATTTGTTATACACACCAAGGTCTGTGCCCACCCATCTCCTGACATTTGTGTCTTGGGAATGGCCTCTGGCTCTTCTCACAAGTCAAGCTTGGAACTCAAGAATGAAGGGTAAGATTTTTATTAGTAAAAATGAAAGTGGCAATGGACTATAAACCAAAGCTGAAGGTTATCAAGAACGATCCCCTCCTATTACTATTCAAAAAAAGGGTACTTCAAGCAAATTCAAGGAGGGTTCATATACTTGTTAGAGAACAAATGGAAAGTGTTAGCCTAAGGCCTAGTACAGACCAAATTTGCCAATGACAGAGTTACATTGAATACCCACATCATGACCTTATGATGACGACCATCTACCTGACAAAGTCATGAAGTGCTCTCTCCTGGGAATGTGTACCTGAACAGTATTAAATAAAAGAGAAAATAAGGTAGGATAAATATTTACATTTTTAAGTGCCTGCTATATCCAGGCACTTTGCTAGTCACTGTCCTGATGTGAGCCAATTATTCCAGAGCCCATCCTTTGTGCGCTGAGGGACTTCGCAGCTCTGTGACCTTGAGCAACTCCTTCTATGTATCACTGTGTTCCTCATTTTTAGATAATAGCCATGATTTCACATCTCTCATGAGAAATGTCCCACCTCCTTTTCTAGGTGGCATCTTTGTAAGGATTCAGAACTTGGCTCAGCTGCCAGCTTCTCATGAAGCAGTGTGTTCAAGGCATGTGTTCTCTGTCCCCACCTCTACTGTGGTACCCACACACTATATAAGGGACCTCCAGCACTTAAACCAAGCCATGAAGCTCACTGGGCTGCACACACTGTTATGACTGGGATGTGGAATGTCCCCCCAAGCCTCCTGTGCTTGGGTGTTGGGGAACAGCTACAGAACCATGTGCTGTTGAGAGGTGGAGCCTTGCTGAATGGAGCAGATCACGCGGCGGGGTGGGGGGGGTGACATGAGACAATATAAGCTAGCCTGCCCTCCTCACAGACCTGGCTTCCCTCTGCCACGCTGTGAACAGGCTGCCTCCTGCTCTTCCTCCTACGGTATGCTTCCACCTTTGCTGGCTGGCCATATATGGACTGTGGCCTTCTAAAACTGTGGGCTAAAATAAATATTTCCTTCCTTAAGTTGTGGGTACTAGGTATTCTGTAACAGCAATGAAAAAGTAACTCAGACAACCATACACAGAAGATAGCCTGGCATCCCCTCCCTTCGGCATCATCTCCACTTGGCCCTACGCTGGGCTATCTCAGCTTTTAGGTTTTCTTGGCTTGAACCCCGTCAGGGTTTGCATCCACCCTGGACAAGGTGGAGAGTCCCCTACTGGGGACTCTAAGAAGAGTCTTTCTGCTTCTTTGACACAGATGCAAGTGACATGCTCAGTATCCTTTCAGTGCAAGCCACAGGGGGCCATCTAACCTGGGGAGGGGTGGTCAGATACAGGAAAGACAGGCAACAGCACTGTATATTGGCTTTCTTTGTGCCAAACCTCCCTGGAAAGTGGGACAACGACCCCTGATGTCATCTCTCTCTCCCACTTCCTCTCCTTCCTGCCTAAAAGATAAGTCTGTGGATAAATCAGAACGTGGCTGGACTAGCTGAGATGGGTGAGCACTGGCAAGGAGCTGGGAAGAGAAGCCTGTCTATGAATGTCTCATGGGGACCTACAGCAGGATGAACTGTGACTCCTCTCTCCCAACAAAAATGTCCATGTCATAACTCTCAGAATCTATGAGTACGACCTTCACAAAATTGGTCTTTATACATGTAATCAAGAATCTCAAGACAAAATCACTCTGGATCATCTGTGTGAGCCACAAACCTCACTGTAAATGTACTCATAAAACACAGCCACGTAGTAGACACCCACGTGATTGTGCAGGCAGAAACTGGAGTGACGTTACCACAAGCTAAGGACACCAGGAACCAACAGAAGCTGGAAGGGGCAAAGAAAGATTCTCCCTCCAAGCCTCTGCAGGGAGCGCAGCCTGCCAACACTGTATTTCTAGACACCTGGCCTCCAGAACTGTTTTGGTCCTTCCCCAACCTTAATGTGCAAACAGATCTCCTGAGGACCTTGCTAAATGAAGATCTGATTCAGTGGGTCTGGACGGGGATGGAGATTCTGCCTTCCTTAAAGCCTCCTAGTGATGCCAACGTCACTGTTTCATACCACACATTTAATAGCAAGGGCTTAAAAGCATACTGTTATCAGCAGCATGGTGATAACAAAGGAATCTATGGGGGAAAAGGACAGAGGCTGAAGATCCAGTCAGCCACAGAGCTGGGCCACTGTGACAGCATTAAAAGCTCAGCTTTTAGCTGTGGATAAAGAGTGGATGCAAGTCATTGACATTCGGTGGCACTTGTCCCTGGGCTCAATCAATGCTTCTGAATTGAACAGCAGCTCACCCAGGCAACACTAATGGGTTCTGACCGCTCCGGTTCATCACTGTCTAACAGGGTCAACCAAGAATGGCCTCATCCTTTTTGGTTAAAAAAAAAAAAAAATCTTCTTTATCCCTGGCTTACAGAGGCCCAGAAGAATTCCTAGAAGAAAACGATGGTGAAACTTGATTAAAACTATAAATTATTACCTTTGACTTAATGTTTTTGTGGACTGAAAAACAAGTGATCCAAAAAGGATTTGCTAGTTTGCCTCTACTGTACCAGGCTCTTACATGACTGAAGAGCTGAGTTTGGTAGACAAGAGGCCACTGATGTAAGTGGCCCAGGATGAGGGCAGGAGGGTGTGACTTTAGCCACTAAACAACAACAGCAGCAACGCTGGACCACCAAAGCAGAGCAGGAATGGGCAGAAGATGCAGATGGTTCTTGCAGTCTCACTGCATGTTCCTACTGGTCTCTTTCTCCGGCCACCTCACCCTATTCATCCCATGTACACAGTTTTATTTCTGAGATGCTGGACAAAAATCACTCATGATTTCTCATCTACAACCAAGATGGTTCTAAGGTTTTAACAACACATACTCCGATCGATCAGCAGCAGCTACCTGTAAGAGGTCAAGTCCCTCCCTGCATTCAATAAGGAAGGATATTGGAGATGGTTTCCAGTGCCTACAATGGGCTCACAGCAGAAAGTGGCATTGGGCTGCTTCTTTCTGGACAACAGAATAGTCATCTTGGCTTGCAAGTGTGCCTTGTTCCCATGAAGCATTATCCACCAGTCTTCTATTACATGAAATGGTGACTCCAGACAGAGAGACGACCTTCTCCACCCTACCTGGGCCCCAACACTGTCCAATATGTGACCATACTGGCTCTGCAGTTTAGCTCAGGCCTAACCTTTTCCCCTCATCAAGGTCCTTCCAATCTCCAATGCCGAATTCTCCTCCTCAGCTCCAGGAACTCTTACTCATCACCAAATCTCTTGATGTTGTTACCCTTTTTTATTTTTTTATTTTTTATTTTATTTATTTATTTTTGATACAGGGTCCTACTCTGTCTAGACTGGTCCTGGACTCATTACGTAGCCCCAGCTGGCCTCAAACTCACAGCAATCCTCCTGTTTCAGCCTCCCCAGTGCTGGAATTACAGGCATGTGCCATCAAACTCAGTTTATGTGGTGCTGTGGAATTGAACACAGGGCCTTGAGCTTGCGAGGCAAGCACTATAACCACGATGCTACACCTCCACTCCTGTAATTCACTTCTGTATGTGAGTCAGAGCAAAAATCACTGAATATTCCCAGATTTTTCACTCCCTCAGACCCATCTTCTCTCTGCCTTGGTTTGAATGCCTCTCTGAAACTCCTACTAAAATTTTATTGCCACGGTAGCAGAGTTAAGAGACGGACGCTGAAGAGGTGACTGGGTCCTGAGGACTAATTCACGCCTTCGTGGATGTGGACCTTAACAACCGTCATGACCTGGGATGGGCTCCAATGTGGGAAGGCCCTTAAAGCACACCCAACCCCAAAAGTCTTCTGTGCTCAGAGGCTGAGCTTACAGAAGTCGATCCAGCCATGGGGGTGGGGAACACTATCAGCACCAGTGGATGGATCCACTGACGAGTTCACAGCTGACTGTGCTGTCAGGAGGCGGGGCCTGATTGGAAGAGGTGTGTCTGTGGAGGATGTGTCGCTCCTTGTTCCCTCCCATCTATTTCTGCTTTCTGGCCGCCGCTTTCCTCTGCCAACCTTCTTCCACCATGTGTGTGCCTTAGAGGTGGCCAGCCACAGGTGAATGCTCTGAACCACGAATCAAATTAAATCACTCTTCCTTTAAAACGTGAGTGTCGGATATTGTGTCCCAGAGATGGGAAAGCCAAGACCCCCTTACTTGTCCTCCTTCAGGAAGAGGTGCTTCTGATGAACAGGTATCAAGTCTAGTTTGACAGGTATTGTTTGAAGACAATAGGGAAAAAGTGCTCTGTTTGAAAATGTTAAATATTCTAGAAAAAAACTTATAGACAATGCCTTTTTATGATGAGAAGTGTTCTTTTACACAGACATAACCATCCTCTGTCACATAAGAAGCCCTGTGATCTCTGGCCTCCTGGAGCTCCCTCTGTCCCTCTCCATCCACTGGCATGGCCCCTCTCCTTCCCCTTCTCACCTTCTCTGCGTCCTGTAACTTTACCTCTACCTCCTCACACCCAGATACTTTCCCTGAAGGCTTGACTTTTCCTCCCCCACACAGGTAAGCCCAGTGCATACAGAGACAGGTGCACTTTGGGTATGTTTATGTGACGGTGAGAGTAGGAGGTCTCCTTCACAACTTCTCAAGCCACTTGCCATCGTTTTTCCACTATCTTGAATGTCCATCTCTTACTGAATGTCAGAGTTATATAGAACTTCAAAGGCAACTGACCCAGGTCCATACCCACCTATCCTCTCCTCAGCCTTTCCTGCTGGTCCCCATGTTAGCTGCTGGATTGGAGCAGTGGGAAGTAGTGACCCTTAAGTGAGGGACATACCAAGACATTTTCTCTCTCGGGCTGACTCAAGCAGCATCTCCTTCATGGTTCCAGGCCCAGGCATAGAAGCCCCCCGGTCACAGCCTCCACAGCTAAAATGACAACACATCCTCTCTCTCTCCTACCAGCCTCTAGATGAAGGTGGTTTCCTGCTGGGACAATCTCTGGGCCACCTAACCATACTGTGTATTGGTTTGTTTTCATTTCCCCCATTACCGTTATAGATTCTCTGCATTAAACTTTTCCAGTTGGGAAACTTGAAGAAGTTTCTCTTTCCCTTGTTCGATCCTGGCTGATAGGCAGCCCAACCAACCCCTGCCCTCTCACTAAGTCTGTCATGAAACCAAGAACGAACAGATGTGAGTTGTTATAAAACACTAATTCTTACTTGCCAGTGGCTGGACTGGGTTTCTTGGTTTCTGCCCTCCACATCTCTGCAAAATATGGCTGGAAAGGTTTCCTTCTTATTTTAATCTCTATTATGGTTTGGATCTGGAATGTCCCCAAAAACCTCATGCATTTGGATGTTAGGATTACCTATGGATTCTATGTGCTGTTAAAAGGTGTGTGAAGTGAATTACAGGTGCATGGTGGAAAACGTGGTAGAATATATATTACAGGCATGTGGTGGATTAGGAGTGTGTTGTAGATTACACTTATGTGGCACATTAGCAGGCATGTGACCTGAAAAGAGCAGATCACTGGGGCTGAACCCAGAAGGGGCAGAACACTGACGTTGAACTCAAAAGGGTGGATCACTGGGATAGGACCTGGAAGAGTATATGCTAGTTCCACTCTTCCTTATTCACTTGGCTTCTACCTGCCACGCCACGAACAGCTAAGCCTCCACCATGTACTTCCAACATTACCTGTTGGCCATGTATGGACTGTGACCTTCTGAAACTGAGCTAAAATAAATCTTTCCTCCCTTAAATTGTAGATGTCAGGTATTTTGTCCTAGCAATGAAAAAGTACCTAAGACAATCTGAAAGAGTTGAGAATCACTGGAATCAACAATTTTGAATTATGTGAATTCTGAGGAACAACCACAGCTGTGACTCTAGTCCTCTCACTCTTTAAACAAGTCCTCTGGGTGCTAGGAGTAATTAGCATGTCCCAGGCTGTGACCAGGACCAGCTCAGGCCTGCTTTTAAGGACGCAGTTTCCAGGAAACCGACGTGATATGAAATAGCCATTTCCAGAAGCATTTAAAAATGTCTCTTAATATATGCAACAAAATTCGATTCCTAAGATTTTTTTGGACCAGATGGTTTTACAACTTTGCAAAGTAGGTTTAATTTCATAGTTATTTAAAACTGCCACATACTTTATATACAGAGTGCTTCTGCTAATTAACACTTCATAATTTCTCAAGAGTCCCACAGGCAATTGTTACCATTTGTAACTGGTAGAAAGAGAGTGTCAAGAAAATGAATCCTATTTCTCTCCCAAATAGCAACTCTGGGATTCTATATGGAGAATCGCATCTCTTCCCTCTGCATGAATGAAGTGGCAAGAGCAGTTGAGTGTGATCCTCTGGAGTGGGATGGGGGACGTGTAAAAGAGTACCATCACATAAGGTCTTTAGACACTGATGTCCAAATCTGGCTTTCCCCGCTCTCCCAACAGGCCTATGAACCAAGATCAGTTACAAAGACGCATCTAAGTTAGTCACGTTGGGGCTAGAAGAATGGCACAGTGGTTAAAGCGCTTGCCTAGAAAGTGCAAGGCCTTGGGTTCTATTCCTCAGCACCACATACAGCTGGGTATGGTGGTACATGCCTATAATCCCAGCACTCAGGAGGCTGAGGCAGGCAGACTGCCAAGACCAAGACTAGCCTTGGAGCAGCCTGGGCTACAGAGACCCTTTCTCAAGAAAACAAAATTCACCTAACAAGAAGATATAAACACACACGTGGACGCATACCCACATGCATACACTGCACATGAAGGGCAAAATGGCCTCAGTATCTGAGCGCCTAAGAGAGGGCAGCTGACCACAGGTGTGGAGTAGGGACTGGGCACTCTGGCCCAAACCTCACCAAGCCACCTAAATATCCTTTCTCACTTCCTAAAGCCAATCTATATAAAAAAAAAATCACATACCTGCTGAACGCTAAGATTATCACAAGTCCTTAATTTCTGACCAGCTAAGAAATATTTACATGCAATGGGCACCTAGGCCAGCAGAGATTTTATATGTATAAAACAAAAAGCTTTCCCCAACCCCTGAGTATACACTCAAACCACACACCATGGAGAGAAGCCAGGACATGAAGTTGGCATTCTAGGTACTGTGTCATGGCAGGGAGGAAGTAACAGATAGCAAGAGACCCGGAGTTTGGTCCAGATCTCCCCAAGTCATCCTCAGATGGGGCAGAAGGTGGAACAGAGAGGTGGGTACTATCTGTCTAGAATTAGAGGAGGAAAGACCCCGGCCAGGGAGGCCCCTCCAGACAAAGAGCTCCACAGACTGAAGCTGCCTCTGGGCTGAAAACATTTCCCTGGCAGAGTCTGTGGCTCTCCTTAGGGGACATGAAAGAAACAAAGGAACTGTGCAGAGGACTCTAGAATGCCAAAGCTCGCCTCCTGGTTTTGGGAAGAGAGGGACGCACAGGAGCCAAGTTTGAACGCCAGTTCAAGCAGAAAGAACTGCTGGCGTGACTGACAGCGAAGGTACCAGGTGCTGACCTCCATCGGCTCACACGTGTCTCCGAATGTACTTTCCCCTACCAATTATTTCCATCTATTACAGTCACTCTTGGTAAATACATCCTGCTCACAGTTTTCCATTTATACTGTTTAGCACATAAGAATTCAGTCCCCTGACACTGACCAAAAAAAAGAAAAAAAAAAAAAAGAAAAAAGGACATACTTGAAGAAATGAGCTACCTTTATAAGCTCAAGGACCCGGAGTCATCATCTCTGTAAGATTTGCCACAATTCTGCAGAATCTCTTCCCTGAGTATCTGCCAACAGATGCTGCTTCTTGCAGGGAGATGTGAAATCACTGCTGGCCCACCTTCCCCCCAGTGATCCCCAGGCTGCTTTTTAAGGAGGCTTTAATAATGCATGGGAAGGGGAGGCGGTGCATGAATAAAACACCAAGCCACCACCAAGACATGCTGCCTCGAGATCAGGCCTGGTGCTTACAGCAAACGGGCCTGCTCTTAGCCAGAGTCTCCTGGCTTGCATCGTGAATGAGGGTTTGGATCCCAAGCCCTCTTCTGAGGATGCCATCTGACAAGTGCAGGTTTGAGCCAACATTAGCTTGTCAAGTACTGATTTAAATTTTCTCCTAGCAAACTGGTCACACAAATCATTAGTATCAGAGGAAGGAAAATACACTTTTGGCTTAGTCTTTGAGAGCACGGGGCAGCGCACGTATTTTTAAACATGTTGTCAAGAAGGTGCTGTGGGTCTGGAAAAATACATCGAGGATCGATCGCAAGAAACGCAGCAGAAAGAAATAGAAGAGTCTATATCTGGATTCCCAATCTGCAGATTATATAACTGATGTCACTGTGCCACCTGGGAAGGTTTGAATATTGTTATTAATACAGTAAGGATTGGCACATTTTCAGAAATGGCTTGCTGTAGTGATAAAGGATTGTCTTTCTTGTCCCCAAGTCCCAGAGCTTTCCAGACACACAAAGCCCACCCCAGTAGCAGATGAGCAGACTTCATCTCTGTTGTCAAGGAAACCAGTCTGTTCTTAGCTCTAGAATTAGCAAGCCCAGGCCTGAACTCTGCTGCGCCTTCCGCCCACTCTCCCTAATGGAGCTTGCCATCTTTTTCCCCAACACACTCTGGGACACTCAAGTCCCTTTCTCTGGAAAAATCTCTACCACATCACTAGAACAGAAACACCAGTGACAGCCCAAACTTATCTGGTGAGCAGGTATCCAGGCCACATAATTAAATCCATGGTGGGGAAAGTGAGTTTGTGTGCACAGAGCAGGAGAGAACTGGCGAGGGTTTGGGACCAGTAACTGACCTGTCAGGAAGGACATAGGGAAGCAGGGTTGGCTGCCCAGCGCTGGCCCAGCACTTCTGTTCTCCAAAACATATACCCCCACATTTCTGCCTACCAAGACCCATCATGGGCCAGTCCTAGGGTGCAGGGATCCCCAGCACCCCAAAGTTAAGTGACCACCACCAAGGAAGAGTTGAGAAGGAAAGGAAACAGGGCAGGCAGAGGAGTGCACCAGCTGCCAGCAGGAGAGGAGAGAAGGCAGCACGTGTCCTTGGTGGCACGCTTGCAGAATCTCCGGGCAGGCTGTGGGACTGCACCTGTAGGGAGAGTCTTGCCCATAAAGCACCCAGAGGCTGGATCCGCTGAACTCCCCAGCCATGTCAGCCGCATACCACACAATGAGAGGCCAATCAGCACAGGCCACATACACTGCAGTGGGCCCATAAGATCATAATGGGGCTGAAAAGTTTCCACGGGCTCATATTTTTTCCCATACTTCTTCCACGTTTGGGTATGTGTCAATACCCAAACCTTTAGCACTGTGTCACCACCGCCTACACCACACAGCATTCAGCTCAGTAACAAGCTGCACAGGTCTGTTGCCTGGAAACAATAGGCTACACCCTATAGCCCAGGGGACACAGGTGCTTCCAGCCAGGCTTCATGAATATGAAGAAGGAAATCATCTAGCAACGGATCTCACAGAGCGCCCATCACTAGGCCATGCATGACAACAGACTATGCCCTGGACACACACCACCCCCAACCCCGCCAGCCGGTGTGTCTACCCCTTTCAGGCCCCTCCATCCTGCATCACACCCACTTGGATACATCTTTTCTATTCTTTTAAGCCAGAACCCTGAGGAATCTCACGCTGGCCCATCTTTCCGTTGTCTGGAGCCCAGGAAGGACCCCTGCACAGGCTGGGGCTCAGTGAAGCTTCGTTCCTTGTTCACAGACAGATTCTCATTCTAGATGCTATGAAGTCGCTGACAGGAAGAGTTCAGAATCCTGAAGTGATTACGAGAACACACTTTGTGACTTTCATCTTTAGAGTTTCCATGCAGGGTTAGCTGGGGCTTTCGTTTTTACTGGTGACTGCCTCATTATTATTAATGAGGGTGATGCTGATCATTTGCACCAGCCCAGGGAAGTCCCATGGGACACCTGAGCAACAGAACTGAGGGAACTGAGGGTGCTTGAAGCAAGCCTGATGCCCTGAGGCAGAGATTGGTACAATGATAAACTGAAGAGGAAATGGCTCTTTGGCCTACAGGAATGGACTCTCACTAGACAAGCACACCCCAGGTCAGCCCTGGGGGAATGTCCTTGGCAAGAGAATACAAAGTATCTCCAATCCTTTGCTAGAACTTTTCAAATGCCATGAAGGAAAGCCCTCTCTTCCTCTCTGATTCTTTGTTCTTCATGCTCAGCTACTCACAGGCCTCGCCTCCCACCTCAGCCTCGCCAGCCACCCCAAGGCCCTCTGGCCAGCCTGCTCTGCCTTACGCTGACGTCCCTCCTTGGTCACTCTGTCACTCTTGCTCCAGCCTCAACACCTTTATGTACATGTGAGAGCTCAATGGGTTTCCCCTCCTTTCCTGCTGGCCCACCTCCCCACCTAGGCCCAGCGCCCTCACGCATCCACCATTCTTCCCCTTTGGGAGGCACAGCAGGTCAGGAGGAGATCTGGGGCCCCA
Source organism: Ctenodactylus gundi (assembly GCA_004027205.1). NCBI lineage: Eukaryota > Metazoa > Chordata > Mammalia > Rodentia > Ctenodactylidae > Ctenodactylus > Ctenodactylus gundi. The sequence goes on from PVKB01001607.1 coordinate 351,617, forward strand.
AAGCCAGAGTCTTTGCCTGCCAGGGGGGTGCAAAGGCAGGGAGTGGCTGGATAGGTGTTGGCTTTCTTCTAGTCACATGAAGAACTACATCAGGAGTAAGGAAGCCAAGGCCCTGAAGGAGAGAGTGGGACAGAGGCAGGACTGAGGCTGGACTAGAAGCCTGGAGCTCTGATTATGCAGCAGCCGGCATCAGTGACTTCAGGTAGAAGCACAGCACCAGGTAGCTCCAGTTTCTCTACAAAACTGCTCACCTGTGCTGAGGTCTAAACTGGTCCTGCTGCCACTGAGAAGAAAGAAAACTTAATGCTCCTCCCTGGGCTGACCCACAATTTTTCAGGTTTATTTTTCAAAATGCCCTTCTAGACTTTATGGTTCAAGCCTTACAGATCCCTGAAGTCCGTCACCAAACTGGGTTGACATTTTTAAACCAAGGAAATCTTGACTCAGTTCTGTGAAAGGAGATAAATTATTTAGCCTATTATGTAATCTCTACAACTTTTCATATGCCTTTCAGAAAGCTACTTGAGTTAGAAAACCTCATTAATGCTTTTCTTATTTTAGACATGAAGAAAATCAGTATCTTCACAGTCCTGCTTTAAAAAAAAAAGTTAGCGAATGCTTCAATACTATCGGCTTAAAGGTTGGCAGAATGCTAGTCCACTTGGGGACTGACTCCTGAAACCACAATCCAGGAGCACAGGAGGTCATCCTTGTGGCGGGGGAGAGAGATCCTGGGCATTGAACCCAAGGCCTTTGCACTGAGCTACATCTTCTAACCACTTATTTTTTTATTTTGAGACAGAGTTTTACACTACATACAGACCTGGTATTTCATCCAAGCATCCGTATTCTGATTCCCTCTCCTGAATAATTCCTGTGACTCAGCTTCTCACACCTCCGAGAAGGCAAATGAGAGCAAGTGCTGGCTAACACACAGGCAGTATCTCTGGTGTTCCCACCATTCTTCAGAGTGGAAATGACTGCAGTCATTTTATAGAGGGGAGAACTGAGGCCCATCCACAAGCTCCCAGCTGCTTGCTCAGGAACGTACAGCTAACAAATAGCAGAGCTGAACGCTGGACCTGGGCGAGTAGGATTCCATCCCGAGGATATCTGGGAGGCTTCTAGGTGTTTCTCTAGCTTTTTAATTTTTAAAATAATAATTTAAACACTACATAGAACCTACCTATAACAAAAGCAAAAAATAATCCAGTAGGGAAAAATCAGAATCTTTAAAATGATCACAAATATTACAAGACATTCCAGTTGGGTGGCATCTGGCTGGCAATCCATGACTCATCGTCCTGCAACTTTTCACTAAGAACCAATATTGACTCACACACAGAGCCAAGGCGTAACTCACAAGAACTGCAAGAATCGTGGCTACCGATTATTCTGGAGCCAGGTGACAGGTGAACGGTGACCTCCCACAGGACCTGAGATGACAGGGGCAAGAACAGCGGGCACCCCAGGGTGGAGGGAGAACCCATGACTAAAAGGGGAAGTTGTTCTGTGCCACAACACCTGCGTCCTGCCTCACACATCCTGAACTCCCACAAAGCTTAGCCACTCTCCCTCTATGACACAGAAGCTGCCCCTTGCAAGGCCAGGCCACTTCACAGCCACGTCACCCCTGTGTGTGTCTCTGGCTTCACCTGTACCAGGACTTGAGTCAGCTGTGTGACACAGCCAGGCACAGATGAGGACTCCGGGGCTGTATTGTGGAGATATGAATTCACAGTAAGTGCTGGCCATGCCAATAAGGGTGTGAGAGCCGCACAAAACCTACCTCTGGCTACTACTACAAAGAATTAACTGCTACGAAGTCGTATGATATGATTAAAAATAATCAGCTGGATCAGTATGTGGCTAAACAAACTATGAGCTACAATATTTATACGAGACAATAAAACTGAACAGGAAAGCTCTACATCAAACACTATTTTATATTTAAAAAGAATAAATACCACAATGAAAAATTATATTTAATATGCACCAAACAGTTGTAGTGAACTGTATATATAAAGCAAAAACTACAGCCAGCCAGTGGGAAAAAACAGGACTGCAATAATAATGGATGCCAATAAGCTGCCCATCCTTGGCAAATTAAAGATGTGTAAGGGGGAGTGGCTGTAAAGACCCTGAGTGCGCTGATCAGTTTGTGTTGTGGTTTGGATCTGGAATGTCCGTCTCAAAGCCTCTTGTAGTTAGATGTTGGCTACTGGGAGAATGGGAGGGGTGGGGTGTGGCAGATTACTGGGGGTGTGGTCTAGAGGTACCTATATTCTTGTTCTTTGGCCTCTTTCCTTCCTCTTGCTATGCTATGAAGAGCTTTTCTCCAGGTAGGCTTCTACCAAGTCCCTCCCCTATTGCCATCTGCCAATGAATGCACAGAGATCTCCTGCCAATGTGCGCAAAAATAAACCTTTCCTTCCTTAAATTGTGGCTGCAGGATTTGTTTCCCAGCGACAACAACAAGAACAAAAGATAATTGAGACAATTAAACTTTAAAATATTCCTCATAATCTATGTATCCAGAATACAAATTCCAGAATCTAGCAGATGAGGTAGGAAGGTGTACATTCAATATTTAAAGTAAGCAATTTTACCACAAGCCTCTAGGGCACAATGAAATGTCAGTTAAAACAATCACTTCAGCAAAACCTTTCTTCATTCTAGAAAAAAAAAATTTGTCCAGAGGAATGCAGTGGGATTTTGTTATCCTGTTGTTGTTTGTTGTTGTTGCTTTAGTTTTTGTTGAGCTCCTCTGGACTTGGAACAACGAGGACCTGCCTCCATCACCAAATCTTACTAGTCTTGATGTGGATGAGGATGATAAAACGAAAGAATAAACTGCCCTTCAGGGTAACAGAAAAAATTAAGTGGTCCATCAACAACAAAAGGGAAAATGATGAGAGACTATAGAACACTTAGGGGCACAAAGAAAAAAGCATGACAAATTAGAGACCTATAGAAAGGAACAGCCAGTGAGAATTCCCCCATAATGGAGAATGGCCAATACATTTCGAGAATCAGTGATGTACAACATTGAATTTAAATGTCTGCAGCCCTATACTATAATAACCTTCTGATATGCCCAACCCTTTGAGTAAAATTTTGACATGTAGAAGAGCCTTGAATCGGGGGGGAGGGGGGGGAGAAGGAAGGACAGTGCTTACTGAAGGCATATATGTTAACAGAGAGGGCAGACCCCCACCCCTTGAGGGGTGAGCTCTCAAGCCTGGCCATCCTGTTGTTCACATGTATCTGTTTCCTCTCTGCTCTCTTCTGGAAGGAGGATGATGCTTACTCTCCAGTTTGGCATCATCATGTATCTTTTTGTGATCAATGATATATGAACATAGTTCTGGGAAGAAGCATATTGGAGCCCTTCCCCTGGCTGCACCCACTAGCAACTTCCAGACGGCGACAATTCCACAAGGTAAGTCTCAGTAAGGCAACCTAGGACTAGACCCCCTCACCGAAGCTCTACAGGCATGGAGCAGGAGCAAGAGATAGTTCCTTGTTGTGGTCCTTCATGGAGATCATAGGTTTGCCTGCTGCTCTGGCGTCACCCACTCTGTTGTGACCAACAGGCTGAGTGAGGCCATGGCTCCAGCTGTGGCAGTAACAGCAGCCTGCACCTATAGTCCCCGCTACTTGGGAGGCTGAGGTGGGAGGATGACTCAAATCCATGAGCTCAAGATCACCCTGAGCAACATAGCAAGCGACATGGCAAGACTCAGCTCAGGAAGAAAAATAAGACAAAGGTGAAAAAGTGCAAGTCACTCTACTCTAAAAGTCTAAGAGGATCTATGAGAGGCACTGGCCTGCCCACAGTTTATAGAAAAAGGGCTTGAACCATTCCAACTGCATAATAAAAAGAGAAATGGCATATGAAAACCAGGCTAGAGTTTTTGAAATATGTGATTTCAACATTAAGAGTATTTATTAAAAATTTTTATAAATTAAGCCAACAAAGGAAACTTTAGTAAACCCTAAAAATTGATAAAGACATTCTATTACCTATCTTATTTACTTTCTCATTGCTGGGACAGAATACCCACCATCCATAAATTAGGGAGAAAAGATTTATTTTAGTTCACAGTTTCAGAAGGTCAGTCAATTCATAGGCGGCCGGCAATAGTGGAAGCACATGGCAGAGGCAGAGGCGGAGGCAGAGGCAGAGGCAGAGGCAGCTGCTCACAGCATTGCAAACAGGAAACCGAGCCCAGGAGGAAGAAGCATATACCCTTCCAGGTCCTGTCCAGCCTCAGTGTTCCACCCATTCCAGATTTAAGCCCCTAATCCACCACATCCCTGTAATCTGTGATCTACCACATGTAATCTACCCTGTCTTTCACCACACACCCATAATCCATCCCTCCAAACCAGCCCCCATCTCCTAAAAGTACATGTTCCACAAATAATTCATTAACATCCAAACACATGAGACTTCTGGGGGACATCCCAGATAAAAACTACAATACACCACAGAAAATTAAAACATATAGCAACTTTTAGCAAGATCAAAAAGTCTTAAAACTCTCCTTTAAGTAATGTTTGTTTAGAAAGGAGATCTACAAGTGCAACATTACTATATTTAGAAAAATAACAAATAAAACATTATATAGTAACAACTATGGGCTTCAACCAAAGCAACATTTAGAAACAGAATCTTCAGTATTTTTGTTATTCTTAGTAATCCCCATGGCATTTCCTTTCCACTCTCTGCCTCTTCTCTGCCTGCTGCTCCTCCTTTCATTTCATCTCTCCTTCCCTCCCTCCCTGCCCTTGCCTCTGTCTGGCCCTCACCAATCTGGAGCCGGGAGACCAGGATCATAATCAGAGCTCCATTCACAATTCATCCCTCCCAGCTGGGCTCCTGGGCAAGTTCATTAACCAAATGTGGTGTCTCTCTATCAGCAGCAAAACACGGAAGTTGGGCTGCACTGGAAGCCTGCAAATTGTGCTCCAAGAACCCTGAAGGTTCTAAAGCGCTAGGGGATCCCCAAACATTTGGCTCAAGTGACTTTAACTATAAAAAAGAGCACAAAGAGCCATGCTTTTAATATTCCTAATTCACATACATCAAGACTTCCTCTCCCTTGTGCTAATTCCTCTTTTCTCAGAATAAAGACTTCAGAATAAAGTTCCCCTGACTCCCTCTGCAGATTTGAGAACTCTGGTTAGGAAATTTCTATCCCTGTGCTAGTTCTTTCATGGAGAATAAAGTCTGCTTCTGTCTGCTCACATGAACACGGCCCAGCAAAACCAGGAGCTGCACAGCTGTGTCCGCTCAGAATCAGTTCCCGACACGGCTGAACCAAGTTTTGGGTATTATCTAACTTTCAAGATTTATAGCTATCATTTCTTTCAGGTGAAGTGAAATAATCACCCTTAAAGAGAGACATGGCCTACTGGCTGAAGGGAAGAAATTTTGAAAGAAAAATAGGATGATGCCTGTGATCAAAGTGGTCAAGTTCAAGGGGAAACATCCAGTCAGACTCTACTGGTGGTGACGGATTCTTCAACTCCTCTTGGCTACAGAGCAGCGAATGAAAGAAGCAGCTGTGAAAACTAAAAACTCAAGAAACTCCAGAAGCAATTATGTACCTTTGGTGCTCTGCTTCTAGGCCATGAACTCTCCTCCAGCCAATGCTGGACTTTGCATAAGAAAATCTGTCAAAATCATTCTAGGTTCCCGGCCATTGGATATCCTCTGAACTGCACCTCTACAGTCAAAAAATGAGGTCTTTGGCTACACTTACCATGAAACAAACATTTTAATGTTATTTTTAAGCTATATAATATTATTGAAGTTTGTCGATGTACATTTAGTTTTTCCCATAAGATAAAAACACACACACTGTGTGAAAAGCTTATTGAGTCCTAGTCTGTGGACTTTGTGATAGGTGTGTTATAGAAGAAACCTACATCAGAAAGACTAGTACTGGGTTCAGAGAGCACAATCCACCTGGGAGCCAAGACTGTGTTTAATGATTTATCTAAGTAGGTCAAAATCACCCCAGCTAAGTCCCATCTCACAGTGGGTCGGAGCCTACGCTCTGTCTGTCAGGTCAAATTTGGCCATGGTCTTAATTATGCTTGAGTATTTCCTAAGTGGCTATCAAGAACGGAGTGTGGCTTCATATCTATCACCCTACACAGTAACGAGCATGTGCAATTACACAACTCATGCTTAGCATCAGGCACACAAAAGGACACATGCAAAATAGAACTTGGTTGTGTTTTCACGCAATTTCTCTGGGAGTTGGATTGCCACGGGGTGAGTGCAGGCAGAAGGCACCTCTGCTCTAAAGGAAATAAATGTTCAGTATCTCACTGAAGAAAAGGTGGCACCTGGCGGGTGTCTCTGGGTTGCAGCTTTGTGATTTATCATCCACCACTTACCAAGGAAAATGCTTGCTTCAAAACTTACAGAAAGAAAATGCTTCTTCCTTTTCAGTGAATGTGTGAAATTAAAATAAGTGTGCAAAATTCAGAAAGAGGTGCCAGGTTTATTTTAACATAAACCCAGGCATAGCAGCCTTCTAGAAGCTGGGGCTCTACTGCACTTAAACATAAGCACCTGCTATCAGGAAAGTGGCAGTGCCTTCAAACCATGGTTTTAATTTGCCAAGCCAATTAGGACTTTGTTTTTATGGCTGGCTCCTGAGAGTTTGTTGTGCTACGTTGGGCAATGCCTTCCAGAACATGTTTTTTTGTTACTGCTCCAAGATGAGGTGTCAGTGTGTTTTAAATGACACAAGAAGGTAAATTGACTATTTTTCATGTAGACTGAATTTATTTTTCAAAACAAAACAATCTTAGCTAAATACGTCTGAAACATAACAAGAGTGCCCTTTTACACACAGCTTGTTGATATTTGAAAATTTAGGGTTACAGTATTACCTGCTTATAAATTCATTGAAAGAAAAACATTAAGACTTTACATTCTAAACAACTGGGCTGGGGATGTGGCCCACTGGTAGAGCACTTGTCTGGCATGCAGGAGGCCTTGGTGGGAGGAAAGATTATTTAAAATTCTGAGCAAATATCTGACAGAAATAAGGGCTAAGGAAGATTTTAATAGCATCGTTAAACATTTCATAATATTATAAAGAAGTACACGAAGAAGAATTTTCTACCAACAGTGATGATTTAATTAGCTACGGAGCTCAATCAACTGCATCCAAATTGCACACTTGCATAACAGAAACGAACACTGTTATTAGACACTGCCAGCGATTTAACTAAGGAAAAGAGCACTTGGCAAATACCATGCAAAGATGTAGTGGGGAGAGAAACCAGGGACTGTCCCAGCAAGCAGAGGAACTGCAGGAACTGCAACAGCACTCAAAATACGTTTCAGACCTTCCCCTACACCTTTTCCTCACCGCGCCAAAGCCTGAACCCAGGACCTTCACGCTGAGCTAAGTCTGCAGCCCTTTTTATTCTTTTACTGTGAGGTAGAGTCTGCCCACGCAAGGCTCACACTCACCCTCATTCTTCCTCTGCCTCCTAGACTGCTAGGATTACAGGTGTGTGCTGAGGGGGTATATTCTGAGAAGTGTGTCATCAGACGATTTTGTCACTGGACGAACATATCAAGTACACTCACCAAACCGAGATAGTTTAGCGTACTGCACGCCTCGGCTGTATGGTGCAGACCAATGCATATGGGGTTGGAGGATTTGGCCTCCTGGTGAAGGAGGTCGGAGACAGCGTCTTTCAAGATGTGCCATTTGAGCTGACAGTTTAAGGAAGAACAGTAACAATACAATAGAAAGCAAAAGGTGCTCTGAGTTATTACACGTCACACATGCATATAGCACGTGCAAAGAGGGCGCATGGCAAATTAGAGTGTAGCAGGCTTGAGGAGTCAAAAAGAAAGCTACTGTTGGGCTGGAGGAATGGCTCAGGGGTTAAAGCGCTTGCCTAAAAAGGCTAAGTCAAACACTAAAGTACCCAAATTCAATTCTCCAGTACCACAGAAGCCGGGTGTGGTGGTATATGCCTATAATCCCAGTACTCGGGAGACGGGAGGATTGCCATGAGTCCAAGGCCAGCTTGGGCTCATAATGAGTTCCAGAACAGTCTGGGCTACAGAGCCAGACTCCATCTCAAAAATAAAGAAAGAAAAAAAAGAAAGAAAGAAAGAAAGAAAGAAAGGCTACTCCTGTGGCCCGAGCAAACCACACCAGGCCATGTTCACCCCTCCAGCCACTTACTCATTCACTCATGAATCAAATATTTCCTGACAGCCTTCTATGTGTCAGGCACTGTTCCAGGAGCCAGAGGAGACATGACAGAAAACAGGACAGGTACGGCATTGGCTTTCCCAGATTCCACATCCTCGAGAGCCAATATGAGACTTCACAACTCTGTGTTAAGGGCTCTGAGAATTACGGGGTGTCGGAGCCACCATTAAGCAGTCGGAGCCTCACTGAACAGAACCCAGCAGAATAGTCAGATGACAAGCAGGGCAATTACAGAGTCAAAGTGTCACTCCCTCAGACGCTCCGTACTCACTGGAGTCGGAGAACCTGCAATGGGAAGCGTCTGGCAGGCAGCAGCTGTCCCAGATGTAGCCACGTGTGACCCCTGAGGTACCGCGCGGGAAGGGAGCGGCACCCCTCTCTGGCACCTCTGCCCAGAATACATATCCTACTCCTAAGATCCCATCGGACAAACCCAAACTGCAAGCCACGGGGCAGAAGAGGTGGCCGGGACCCTTCAGGAGGCCCAAGGTTACTAAAGACGAGGAAGATGGAGGCACTGGGCTGGACTCCAGGGGTCCAGGCAGACAAGGTCCCACATCAAACACAACGGGGGACCAGAAAACAAACAAAAAGAAAAAAAACTGCTTTATTTTGCTAGCGAGAATATCAGCGGAGCTCAGCCTAAGCAACTTAGTGAGACTGTTTCAAAACTAAAGAAGTAAAAAACTAGTTTGCAGATATGGCTTAATATGAAGGTCCTGCGCTCGATCCCCAGCACCCACACACACAAAAGTAGATATACAAGGAAGAACTACACAAGGAAGACCTCATAAAAAATCATTTCAGGCAGAAGGGACAGCTGGGGCAAAGACCCTGAGGCGAGAAAGCCCTGACAGTAGGGCTGGGCCTCAGGGGCACGGCGGAGATGGCGTGCAGAGCATGGGTCTGGAAGGTTTAATGCAAACAGGATTTGCTGGCGACCCGGGTGTGCCTTCTGGTCTCCTCTGTCACGCTTTGGGTCAGTTAATGGAACAGCACTTATGATTTCAAGGTACAATATTAAAGTCCTTCTTCCCCATTCTTGTTCTAGGGCTGTTGTGTTTATTCTTATTCCCGGCTTCCTTTGTGATGCATAACCCAAAGTACAGACTGAGGGGCGCTGGACGAGCTTGCAGCGGGAGGGGCCTCCGAAGCCGGGATAGTGGCCACAGATACAGGGGGCCGGGCTGGTCGTGAGGCCCGGCCTCATCTCTGAGGCTGGCACTGTGTTCCTAACATCCTAGCACAAAGCAGGAAAGTGCCATGCGCCGGGAGGTGGAAGAGGGGGTGAAGGACACGTGACATATCCCATCCAAACCAGACTACAGCCTCGCCACAAAGCTCCCAGGAGGGCAGCTGTCTGCGCTAACTGGGAGACTGCCTGTCTCTTTCTCGAGAGAGCACAGCAGATGCGCTTTCTGTAATGCCCAATTACCCTAAGGAATGTCACCGTTTCTATGATTAATCACCCGCATACACTCAGGGCCATGGGGGGGGGGGGGAGCGCCCAAGGACACGAAAGACCCTGCGAGAGGGGATGAACTGAATCCAACCCAGCCGCTGACGGGCCAGGGACGCGAGTTAACGTTATACATTATGTAAGTGTCTCGTGTAGTAGATTACGGCCAAATTAAGGACGATTTTAATTTAAATTCATTGTGCAATAGGCCCACGGATTATGCAAACGACGGGGAAAGCTGTAAATAATAGATACCCCGTTTCAGAATGCAAACAACGAGGAGCTAGTGAGCCTGCAGTCGTGATTAGCACGGGTGGAAACGCACCCGATAAACAAAATGGCTTTTGCACTTAAAAGGATTCTTCCGAGGAGGAAGACACCAAGCAGGCCTATGTGCTGCTCAGCCCCAACGCCAGCCCTTTGTGAAGTCCCTTCTGATCTCTGGAGCAGAATGAAGGCCTGGCCTTTGCGCTCTGGGCACGCTCGTCGGTGGGAATTATTTATCAGGGCCGATCGCTCGGGTGGTTGTCTTTGATTACGGTACCGAGCGTGCCACTCAGCCTCCCTTTCATTTCGGGCCTTTACGGGACGTGCGACATGAAAGGCGACGGCGGCAGTTGAGCCGCGCGCCGCGGCAGTCCACAGGGCCGGGCAGGCCCACTCTCCGCGCCGGGTCCTCGCGGAGGAAGGAGCTCAGTGGCTCGGTCACGGAGCGAGCGTCCCGTCTCACGGCGCTCCGCTGGGGGCGACCGACATTCTAACTGGGACAGCCAGGCTCTGCCACCGACCAGGCGGCACTGGCCCAGCAGGCGAGGGCTTGGATCCCCTCGGCCTGTGTGTTAGCTCTGCGGGCCCAGGACGCGCCCTGGGCACCACCCAACGCCCTGCCCTGGCCTGAGTCCCGGGTCTCATCCACACTGGCTGGCCAGACAAGGCAGCCATCACTGGGCCTCCGCCGCTGACCCACGGCCCGGAAGCCAGAGGTTCGTGATGACGCAAGCGTTTCTAGCCGCATTTACCTTGCGCTCCTAAGTGTCTCCACTCACCTCTCCGTTCCTGAAGACCTAATGCGGCGCTGGGCTGGAAGACAGAGGCTTCCCAACGGCCCCGCACTCCCGCTTAGAGAACAGGAAGTGGGCGCAAACCGGAAGCTACGGCCCACGCTTCCACCGCGGAGCTGTAAGGTCAGCGCGCTCCCATCATGCTTTGTGCTCTCCCACCACGCCACTCGCCGTCCCATGGCGCCACGTGCTCCCCTGTTATGCCAAGCGCTTTCCCATCATGCCACAGCACAGCCTCTCTGACAAGAAAAATTCACCGGCCTCCTGACACGTTACAGCTCCTATCTTGTGCATGTGTTTTGTGTTCAGAGACGGTTTCTCGTCATGGGTCAGGGGCCTAGAAGCTGCTTAGAATTTGAGACTGACCTTTCTTACGCATTACTCAGAGACAAATTGTTTCCTTTGTGCTCAGTGTGATTACCATTTGGAATCTAATTTGTCGTAGGGTAAGTCAACTACCAAAATTGAATTAATGAAAGGGCATTGGCTCCTTTTAGCTCCTGCCTTTGGGTTTGGGAAGCCTGTGTGGCCTGTACTTTCTTGGAAATTGACAGTGGCTTCCGAATTTAATGTTTTTTTAAATCTTGACATGGTATCGCTGATAAGAAAAGGTAGTTGCTTGTTGTATCCACAGCAGGGAATGGAGAATGGCAAAATCCAGGGAGGTTTTCCCCAGGGAAACCACACCCTGACTTGGTGAGAACATTCCTGTGCTCAGGTCTGGTGACATGAGTGCCTTATCATGTGAGTCCTACCCCGTCCCCTTACTCCAAGTCTCCAGAGGTAAGATCAGAACGTCACCTTCTCAAACATGGATAAAAAGAAAGCCTGTTTGGGGATCCAGCCTATGTCTCCATGGTTAACTTGGACATTACTATTTGTCAGGGCACGCTAAGCTTTGCTGCAGGCCTAACTAGCCTCGTGCCTCCTCCCACCTGGTCCTGGCTTCCCGACCACACAAGGTAGAAGGAAGGAAAAAAATGGGAGAAAAAAGAAAAAAAGGAAAAGGAGAGCTTTCGGCTCCTTCCCTCTAGGCTCCTCATTGCATGTTCATCTGGGACCCAACAAGAACATTTTCTGCCTGGGGTGAAGGCATGGGCTTTGGCTCCCCTGTTGATTAGAATGTGTGACCACAGAAGGGGTCACTGAGCTCCCTGCCCCTGCCCCTGTCCCTCTAGCGGCCCTGCAGCATTCACTGTCTGAGCAAGGGGAGGCTCTCTTTTCTCTTCTGTGGGCCAGAAGGAAAAACGTTGCTTCTGTAGTGCATTCTGAGTATATTACTTTGAACATGGCAGCAATCTGCTAGAGAGATCTGGGGGCATTGGAGAGAGGTAAGTTCCAAATTCCATTAGAGCACATTAAAGAAAATGAAGTTAGCTGAGGAGCGCAAACACACATCAATCCATTAAATAATTTAAAGGGCTCTTAGCGTAGCATGGAGCCATACAAGTATGGGCACTCTTAAACTGCTGGAGTTATATGGAACTAAATTGTTTGGCAGGATTCAAGCTGGAAGCAGGGGCTAAAACCGAGAATTCAATAGGGCACAATCTCTTGAAAAAGACAGCCAGGACAAATGTTTGACATGGGCAACTTCCGCTAATGCCCAGGCGGAACTCACCTCCGCTTCTTATTCCCTATCAGAACTTTAGTTTTGTCCAAGGAACAGTATGCCCACTAAAAAAGAGAGAGAGAGAGAGAGAGAGAGAGAGAGAAAGAAAGAAAGAAAGAAAGAAAACCCATGTTGTTCCAGCCCTCCCCGAGGCTAGGAACAACCCTTTGATACAATCCTGGATCAATAATGTACAAAGAGAAATCTGTTGGGAATTTCCAAGAAAGTCTAATTTCCAGGGGAAATCCTATCCCTTCTCCCTCATGATGTCTCCCTCCTCCCTGTCTGAAAGGTGTTATTGTTAGCAGGCTGGACATGGAGTAGCTGACTTGGAACTTTCAGGAGAAAGGCCTCCACCTGCTGAGCACTGCCAGGAAGACAGGCACATTAGGTCATAAAGCTGGTGAGGCAACCTCTGACCTCTGACTCTCCAGGTGAGGGAAATAAATCTCTATCTGACTAAGCTCCTGGGCCTATGTTTCAGCTTCATACAATTGGAGCCAATCCTAAGCCATTACAGAGCACTGCAAAGACAAGATCCCCCTGTCCAAAGAGTTCTGGAATTAGAAGATTAAACACAGGTTCTTGTTACCTTTCTGAGGCTTTTCTATTCCAGCTGCCTGATGATGCTCCAAGAGAAAGGGCAGTGTGTCACAAATTTTGTTGGCTATAAAAAGTTATTTATTATAGTTCTTGGTGTTACGGATGGAATTTAAAATGGTCACCCAAAGGCCTATTGAACTGAAGGCTCGGTTGCCATCTGGTGGGCTTTTGGGAAGTTATTAGACCATGATGGCTCTAGCTTTGCCAACTGGGTTGAGGTATTCAGGAGTTCCTTAGCTGAGTGGGCTTATAGGGAGGTGAGGCCTAAGTGGATTAGGCAGGCTCCCCAGGCACATGGCCTGAAGGGGTGTACTGTGTACCCAGTCCCTTCTCTCTAGCTCTTTCTCTCCTTCTCACTTCCTGGTTAGCAGGAGGTGAGTAGCTTTCCTTTGGCAATCCTTCCCACATGCCTAAAGCAATGGAACTGGCCAACCTTGGACTGAAACAAACCTTGGAAACCGTGAGCCAAGATAAATATTTAATGGTTTTTTTTCCCCTCAGGTACTCTGTCACAGCAATGGAAAGCCTGCTAGTGAACTTGGAAAGAGTGTTCAGGTATGTGTGCCCAGGGTTCTCACTCTTACTTTTTTCCCTCTTCTGGACCAAGGAAAAAAAAACTCTTTCCAGGACATACAAACAAAAATTTTTTAGCAAAAACTGAAACACAAATGACTGGAACTTTTGTTTTTAACATGGTTAAATAGTGTCTCCCAAAAATCCATGTCCATCTGAAACCTGTGAATGTGTCTTTATTTAGTTCAATGCAAACTCAATGAAAAAATATGTATGTTGCATGCATGAGGACCTGGGTTCCATCTCCAGCACCACAAGAAAAAGAACAAAAGAGAAATAGGGACTGTTTAGACATAACTAAACTGAGATCATACTGGATTACAGTGCATCTTGATTTTAATTGTCAGCATCCTTTTAAGGAAAGGGAGATCTTGATATACAGTATAAAAGAGAAGGTCATCTAGTAATGCAGGCAGAGAATGGAGTAAGCCCAGGAATGTCAGGAATTGCTAGCCACCACCCCAAGGTAGAAAAGGACAGGGAAACCTGTTCCCCTCCGGCCATCAGAGTGAGCATGGCTTTGCTAACATTTTGATTTCAGATCTTTAGCCTTCAGAACTGCGCAAGAAGAGATTTCTGTTTTTTAAAGGAATCTGGACTTCTACCTTGGGCCAGTGCCTTCTTTTCCTTGGCTTCACTGGCCTAACCCCTGTCACCAAGGGGTTGGACAGCACATCTGGTTGGTCCCTTCTCCTTTGACATTTCGGAATTCCAGTGGGAATGTTTCCTATATGTGGTACTTGATTCATGTACTCAGAAACAGAAAGACAAGAAGGGCTGGTTGGGATGAAAAGTCAGAGCAGCCAGCCCTGGCTACTGCAGAGGAGTCCCTTGGAGCTTTTCTGAGCTCATTCATACAATACCCCTGAATTGTGATATGTCCTTATAGACCCATCATAAGTTGAAAATACATTCGTACACCTAACTTACTGAGCATCACAGCTTTGCCCCGCCTCCCTTAAATATGCTCTGAACACTTACACGAGCCAACAGCTGGCATCATCATCTAACCCAAAGCCTGTTTTATATTCAAGTGTTGCAGATCCCATTAATCTACTGGCTACTGTGTACTGCACAGTATGACTGAGTTGGAGCTCTGGCTTCTGCTGCCTTCTGGCCCTGCATGAGAGTAATCTGCCACACACCCATAGCCTAGGAAAAGATCAAAATTCAAAGTGTAATTTCACCAAATAGGTATGGCTTTACACCATCCTGAAAAAAATCCAAAGCTGAAGCACTGTCAGTCAGGAACAACTGTGTGTAAATATTTTCCATAGATGTTCCTTGGAACTATACCACAGGAAGAATGTAGTGCCGTAGTGCCGCGTGTGGGGCCATGTTCACCTTATATAGAAAAATCCAGAGAGGACTGTTTCTCCAAAGAGAGGGCTGGAATAGAAATTACTAGGATGAGCTGGTCATGGTGGCTCAGGCCTGTAATCCCAGCACTCCACTCTGGGAGACTGCAGGCAGAGGATTGTGAGTTTGAGCCCAGCCCAGGGAACTTAGCAAGACCTTGTCTCAAAATAAAAAATGAACTTAATGTGCAGTAGAGTCAGAGACAGAGAAGAAAATGCTAGGACAAAATGGATGTATCTCCCTTTCTTCACTCTTAGGATAAACTTATACTTTAAAAACTTGGCAAATTATCCACATAACAAAAGACGTCATTGCTTTATGAGCAAGTTTACTAAGGATTTTCTTTAAAATACATAGCATAACAAGGCAGTGGACTGACCTGCTTTTCTCCACTTTGAAAAACACAAATTTCCAGAATCTTTTTTTTTTCCATCTTAGGAGCAAGTTTCTGCCCACACGACCATGTAGATCATTTCCCTAAACACCACCATTTCTCATCCCTCTCTGCCAGTGTGCTGACCATCATGGAGCACAATATCTTCAATGCTGATCAGCACAATGGGAACTTAGGAAAGGTACATGTTGGAGCTTGTGTGTTATTTTCTCAACATCCCACAGACTACAGGAAAGGCAATGATGTAATGATAAATAAAAATTCCTACTTTTCATAAGACACAGTGCCTTAGTTAGTAAGGGGCATTACAATATTATAATTACCAGACAAGTATTTAGTGCCTTAAGTGCATACAGCCCTTATCAAAAATGCTTTGATGATGCCAAAACTATAAATTCTATAACATTCAAACCTTGGACATCTGCCTATGAACATCTGTCATTCGTGCCAAGCAATGACAGAAAACTTTAAGATGCTACCTCCCTAATTCTCTAACAATATCATTGTCGATTACATTTACAATAAAACATAAATTTTTTTAAATGAATTGATTTTTTTAAAGTCATGAACTAGGTCTATGTAGTTTACCTAGTTATAGCCCATAAAATGTATTCCTTCACCCAATCCATAAAGATGTATTACCAATTATGGATCTACTGTTTCTCATCTAAATTATGAGATCAATAATATCTACCCTATAAGGTTGATTATTAGACTTTCAGTACAAGTAAATATAATCGTATACAATGCTGAAAGTGACTGATATGCAGGAAGTCCTGAATAAATATCAGCTACTACTTTCATTATGGAGTTAAGAGGAAAGATGTGGGTATGTTTTAGAGGTGAGCCAATGCAATTTGCTGATGGATGGGATGATAAATTAAAGCTAAGAGAGAAACCAAGGACAATGCCAACATTTTGACCTGAGCAACTGGGAGGATGATGTAAGAAAATGCAGAGAAACGGACTTGAGGAAAAAAATCAAAAGGGTAATAGAAGGTTTGGGCTGAGCTGTCTGCAAGACAGCCACATGGAAATGTCAAGAAGGAAGCTGGTTCATAAATCTGAAGCCTCATTACTTCAACGCCATGCAAAATAAGATCCAAAGATCAGCTGCCTCTGCCTCACCTGGGAGCTACGAGGACACGCTGGCTCTCCGGCCATGCCCCAGACCTTGGGGACCAGAATCTACACTCTAGCAGATTCCACAGGTGATCAGTGGGCAGGTTAAAATCCGAGAGGCACTGAGCTGAGCTGTGGGAGACAGAGGCTGTGGAGTCAACAGTGTGTAAGTGGAGCCTAAAGGTAAGGCCTGGATAAGCTCTCCTATGGACAGCACAGAGAGAGCCAGGGTGGCCTGGGGCAGAGGCATGGGTGCTCTCACACTTAGAGAAAACTCACCAGGAAAGCGTAAGACAAAGAGGAACTTGGGAGAGGAAGGTGTTCCAGATGGCCAGGCAACAGTATGTCAAGAAGTGGCCAACTGTGTTGAATGCTGCCAGTGGGATGAGTAAGATAAGAGAATATGCCAGGTTCTGTGGCACATGCCTGTAATCTCAGCTATCTGGGATAGGAGGACTGCAAGCTTGTGCCTGGCCTGGGCAACTTTCTGACTTAGCTGGACCCAGTCTCAAAGTATAAAATCAAGCAAGGATTAGGGATGTAGTTTACTGCCAAGACCCTGATTTCAATCCTTAGGACCACAAAGGGGGAGAGAGAAAAAAAGGGATAGAGGAATAAACTATTTTTGCCAATATGGATGTCATCACTATCATTATGATCATTAATGCCCTTGAGGGCGGCCTCAATGCCATGGGAGGTCAGAAGCCTGTTGTGTAGAAGGCAGGGAGGGGCACAGGAAGAGGACAAGGAGCAAAGTCAACTCATTCAGGTTTTATTGAGAAGCTGAAGAAAGAAATAGGGTAGTAACTAGAGAAGCTTAGGTGGGAGATAATTGGAGCTACCTAATGGCCGATGGGAATGTTGCAAAGGGACAGTTGGAGGGGTGGAAGTGGGGATGGGAATGATGCGGAAAAGACAAAGACCAATTGCTCAAATAGTGGTGTTTCTGAAAAGACGAGATGGAAAACCCAGAAAAAAGAAAATTCTGGATAGGAGCAAGGCCAACCAACCTGGAGCAGCAGGCAGGGGCCAGGGAAGGAGGAGTTCCCAGCTTTTGTTTCTGTTTCTCAATGAAGTCAGAGTCCCCAGCAAGGTGGGTAGGGTGGTGAGAAAAAAAGATCTAGAAAAAGGAATTAGTCATTTCAGAAAGTGGGAGAATCGATGCGTCAGAGTTGCTGGACTACGCAGAGTGGCTCTTTTGGAGATTTTTTTTGGAGAAACACTGTTATTTAAGTCCACGTTCTCCCATAGTCTGCCTCATTCCTCCACAAATGTCCCTTGCTAAGGCACAGACATATGAGTCATGAGGAAGCTCATCCTTCCCGTCAGTGCTCAGCGTTCCCGTAAGCATTCTGTTACACTGAAGGTCGCCGTCAGCAGAGCCAGGCTGGACAGGGAATCGCTGCAGAGCAAGAGGGCGACGCAAGAGGACAGGAGCCATCTGTCCCCTCCATGAGATTTACAACCGAGGAGTGATGCAGGAATTAAAGACAGGAAAACAGAAGCGGCCTCAAGGGAGGGAGCCTTCCCGCCTGCACTAAGAACCGCTGGAAAAACCCTCAGGAGACAAGTACTTTGGTAAACACCACCAGATACTGTTAATTGCTTTAATTGAGATTTGAACAAGCCGGAAGTCAATGATGTCTCCTTAGTTACCTTCCTTCCTGCTTGGAAACCAACCCATGTGAAGGATCACAGGATTCTTCGCAGCCTCCCTAATCCAGCTACACGAAGTCCACTTTGAAGTACAGGTGAAGGAGCTCTCCAGAGCACCCTGTGACCCCGTGGTCCCCAGCCCCTCGCCCCGCCCCACACAGGGCCCACCTGGGTGCTGCGTGCCCTACAGCAACCTGTTTATTTCTGCTTCTTCATGAACCCCGCTGTCTCAGAGGAAGACATCTCCCAACTGACACGGTGTCACCCTGTGACTCTCCTCTGCCCTTCTCGCAATCACCCCTCTGGTTCTGATGATGGCAGTGCCCAAGTGACCATCTGTCCTCCATGTCTACCCTTCCTCGTGCCCAATGACCTCTGTATTCACGCAATGTTTCATCGGACACCTGCCTCCCACCTCCACAGCCTCTGACGCCATCATCTCTCATCCCACTCTGGCCTCGGCCACCTGGGATACACCTCCCACAGGTGGATGTCTTTATCTTACCCTTTGGTCATACTCTTCCATCCACCTGCTTTTGTATTCCCACATAGCAGTTATCCAACTTCTGTCAGACCGCCTACTCGCTTTCCCCTGTCCCTACTCCTCTTCCCATCCCTCCTCACCCAGCCAGGGGCATAAGCCCTCACCTCCTTGCGAAGCACCCCCACCTCAGTCTCCGCCTTCTCTCTACTCACTGTCTTCCTCCCCAAACCCCCTGGATAAGCCCTACTGACCTGCTCCTGGTCTGTACGCGGGCCGCTCACCCTCCCACCCAGCCACGGGCTCACTCCAGGATGCCCCCTCCCTCTCCAAGATTTCCTTCCACTGCCAGACACTGAGCCCTTCCCTAGACTTCCAGGGGTTCACTTTCCACCCACTGGTGTCTCTCAAATCCCTGCACCCTCCTCACACCTCCCAGCAATGAAGCCACTTCAAGAAGCATAATGAAAGTGCCTGCAGTCATCAGGCACTGCCCGCTGTGGATCCGCCCCCCCCCCCACCACCACCACCACCACCTCAGTCAGGTGGAGCCACCTGCCCCGGGGCCTTTCCTGGTCCCTGAGGCTACAGCTGTTGCTTGGCTACTCCCCTTCCTCCCTCCTGGCAGTCTCCTGCACTTGGCACTGTTTATTCATTGGTGTGCATGTCCAGCTTCTGTGCCTCCTTACTGGAGGGAGAATTTCTGGTTCCCTGTGGCAGCCCCGGGCACCTGACACAGCCACAGCCCACAGAGGGCTCAGTGAGCGCGCACCTGTGGACTGGCTCAGGCGCACGGGCTCGCCGTACAGCTCGCCTGCCATGGGGCCAATTACTTATTGCTGCCAGTGCACCTCTGGCAAACGCAAGGAGATGTTTTCTTGACCATCATTCATTTATTCCTTCCTTCCCTCCGCCCCACCCTCTGCAGATGTTAACAGCGGGGCCGCTATCTAAGCCAAGCCTATCTATTTTTTAAAAAAATATTTAAAGGTACAAAACCGGAACTTGAAGTAAACAAAACAAAAGGGAATCAGTATTACAGCTTTGTATGCCTCCCTCCTTCCTCGCTCCCCGAGGGAGCAGCCAGCCCCTCACAACAGAACCACAAAATCCTCCCGGGAAGAAATCGGAAAGCACTGTACAGGGCGGAAAGAACCAGATACCCCAGCTTCAACTTCACCCTCCCAGCACCGCCCACTCCTCCTCCCCAAGCCCTATTCTAGTTCTGCTGCGTCTTTGAAGGAAGGAAGCACATTTCCCTGTTCAAAGGAGAATGGGCGAGGCTTGTTGTCACAAAGCAAGCAAACAAAAAGAGATCCTAAGGCATTTGGGCCCATGAAGGGATGCTCAGCACCATGGCCATTGAACACAAGGGAAATACCAAGAAACCATACCGAGATACGAATGTGATGGTTAAATTTTCCAAAAAAAATAAAATAAAATAAAATCTGACCATCACAAGTGTGGAGTAACTACAGCTCTCACGTATACAGTCATTTTGGCTGGGTAGTTGCACTCATTTGCCATACTGCAATGCAATCCTACTCCTGGGTATTCACCCGAGAACATAAGACTTCATTGTATGTTCAATATGCACGGGAGATCTGTCCATAATCACTCAGAGCTGGAAAGAGCCCAAAGGCGTTTGCTGCAGGGGTCCCAGCCCCAGGGCCTCCGGTCTACCCATCAGAGGCCCTGGAAAGACCAGGCTGCATTCCCTGTTCCCCTCCACTATTTTGCTAAAATAGTTACTAATAAAAATACATTAAATATGTAATAGATATTTTCAGAAGAGATTTTAATTTTTTGAGACCTTTAGTTTTGACATATCTTCAGTTTGGAAATAAATATAACAAACAAGGTCTTCAAAACTAGTAATAGTTTTATAGCCAATAGCATTAACAGAGTTAAAACCATATAGAGTTTTAACCCTTTTAAAGCTATTCTCCCAAAATCTACAGCAAAATAAGTACCCCTCCCCTGGTCTTGGAGACAGTGGTCTACAACTAAGCTGGTCCCTGGTGTCAAAAAGTTTGGGAACCAATGCTTTAGCGGATAAATGGCTGAACGATTGCAGTATATTCATCTAAAGACATATTACTCAGTCAAAAAGGGTGAGCTGTATTTGTGAGAAACAATGAATCTTGAATGTGTTATTAAAGGAGAAAATGCCTAACACAAAAGGCTACAGGGTATGACACTCTGCACAAAGCAGAAGTCCAGGCAGAACCAAAGTCACATGGTGGCTCCAGGGACTGACTGTAGGTGAGGCGAACTACAGGAGCATGAGGAAACTTACTTGATCGTGATGAGTGATGGTTTATATGACTATAATATTTGTCAAAATTCACAGTGATATATCTAAGAAAGATAAATGTTACTGTATGCATATTACACCTCAGTAAACCACCTTATTTTTTAAGGCTAGGTAAATTGGAAAAGCAACCTTCTATATAAATTGGGAGAAACGCAATAATGAATAATACCAGCAACAGAACAACTTAACAAATCATCCCTAAAGATCTGATGTCTGAGCCTGAAGTAACTGTACTCTAGCCTTCAAAGAGCCAAAATAAATGATGTGGTCTCTTGTCTGACAGCCCAGGTTTATTTCAAGGTGGCAGGCTGTTGCCTGCCATCTGGGAGCTGGGCAGGCATCCATCAGCCCCACCTTGATAGGGCACAAAGTCCTCCTTCGAAATTGATAGCCACCTGGGACCTCTGATTGAGTCAAAATGACTGGCACCCTGGAAGGTGGACCCCACCCTGGTAGCCTTGAGCAAGTGCATGACTGTACTATGGTGTTACAAAGGGGGATTGGAATCCTTTCTCAAAATTGGACTCAGTTTAAAAAGAACATGTAAGCAGGGTAAAGGTCATGGGAAACACCACGTAGGGTAGGCACAAAATGGTCACAGGTGGGCATGTGGACTTGCTCTATAAATAGAAACCCCACTTTCTAGGTCCAACTCATTTCCCAATAGACTTGCTTTTTCTAGAGATGCCCCCACCCACCCTGAGTCCCTAGGATCTCAGGTCACAACAACAGGAACCAGGCTCTTTGCAGAAACTGGAGCTATGGATCTGTTTCCTAACACTGTCAGCTTAATTAAGTATTGCCTGCTGGGCGTCCTCATTGCTGAATCTATGGATTTTTGTCTCATTATTATAAATCAGCTCAATAGATGTATCCTTTGGCAATATTCTCTAGCTGTTTTCATGTTGTATTGGAAGTTGAGTAATGTTTACTACCATGGTTCAGCAAAAAAGTTCCAATTTTGATACAATAGCAAACCATACAAAACAGATATTTTTACTCATGGAAAATGTGTGTAAGTAAAGAACACACCATGATGAACCCCGCAGACCTATCATACAGCATCTTCAGAGTAAACTGCAGCTCGTGGGAGAGCTGCAAGCAACCCCTGCTGTCCTAATGGAAGCGTAGATGGTTCCTCCTTTCCTCCTGAAACGCGGCAGTGTGGATGACCGGTTGTCCTTGGCCCCAACAACTGTCAGCTCTCTCTTCACTTACCTCTATACCCAGCCTTCTCCCATACAAAAGATTTTTTTGAGGCAAACGCTAGACATTATACCATTTTATCCATAAATATAATGACACTTTTACATCAAAACCCAATATTTGATAAAATATGTACTAATAAAAATACATTAAATATGTAATAGATATTTTCAGAAGAGATTTTAATTTTTTGAGACCCTTAGTTTTGATATATCTTCAGTTTGGAAATAAATATAACAAATAAGATCTTCAAAACTAATAATGGTTTTATAACCAGTAGCATTAACAAAGTTAAAACCACAAGGCATGACTCCAAAAACTCTCTTCAGTCTTATTGGTCATTCTTAAAGCTAAAAATGTTGAGAGTCAGGGGAATGAGGGAGTCGGTGGGAGGGCGGAAAGGGGGTGGGGAAGAGAATGTGAAGTTGAGTTGTTGCAATACATAGATGCACAAAATTCTCAGGTTCAATGTAACCGTTGTTTATGACACATACGTACTAATCAAAAAAAAAAAAGAGGAAAATAAGAAAGGCAATAATCTCCAAGAAGATGGAAACAACTGTAACAACTGGATTTTCTTACATACTAAAACTCTTGATTTACTCAACAAAGAGTCTTTGGTACCCACAAATCCTTCCTTTTCTTCCCAGGGAAAAAGCCAACAGCCCCTGGATCCTCCCTCACGTGGATCCACTTGGTTAACTCACTTTCTGTTAGTTTCTTATTTTATGGGCCTAAATCAAGTATTAATTTGACAGGTGACCTTCACTTGGGCAATAATGTCACCCAAGTTTCCAAGAAAAATGTTCCAACTTCTTTTAATCCTCATTTTTACCTGAATCCCTTTTCGACTATTAACCAGACTCTTCTAATTAACTACTTTCACTTTCTGGAAGTCTCTGATGAGAAATAACTGTATTTGTTAGAATTTCATGTAAACTAAAAGTCCATTATCTTGAGAGGGGTAGAAAAATGCTTCAGTAGGGCTGGAGGACTAGCACAGTGGATAGAGCGCTTGCCTAGCAAGTACAAGGCCCTGGGTTCAGTTCCCCAGCATGGCATAAGCTAGACGTTGTGGCACACGATGGTAATCCCAGCACTCTGGAGGCTAAGGCTGGGCTGCCATCGTAAGTTCAGGACCAGCCTGGACTATAGTGTAAGACCAAGTCCCAAAAAGAAAAAGAAAAATGCTCAATATTTATGAATTTGTCTAGATGAGAGAAGATCCTAGAACTGAGTTGAAGAGTTGATAGGAACAACAGCCAGATGAGGGCATTTTCATAAGAAGGACATACAAACTTCATCAGGGCTTGAATTTAAACTGTGGCCATGCCAACAGAACATATTTCAATATATGACTTAATTGAAAATTAATGTCCCTGCCTTTTAATTCAAGATGGTGGGCCGATCCCATCTGTTTCTCTCTCTCTCTCTCTCTCTCTCTCTCTCTCTCTCTCTCTCTCTTTCTTCCTCTTCCTCCTCCTCACCCCCTCCCTCTCCTTTGACTCCATATATTTATTAATCACAGGAGAAAAAATTCTAGAATCCCATAGTGACAAAGTGGGTCATGAACAGACAAGACTTCCAACAAATTTCTGGAGGACAAAAAGCAGATGGAGAACGGGTAACTAAAATCTGAGAGTGAAATAAGCATTGGCCTGGATTTCAGATAGGAGACGCTAGAGCCAGAAAGACAGTGGGTCAGTGTGGCAGAGCCCTAAGGAGGTCCCCAACTCGAAGACGCCAGAAACCACAGAGAACAGGCAAGAGAAAGGAGGCTGAAAAGAGAGGCGCAATGTGCAGGTCTCTCTACAAAGCAGCATCCCTGCCCACCCGCTCCGTGCCCCCACGTACAGCTGCCCACAGTGGGGCACTCAGCATGGGTTACCTCTGAATCTCCAAATAGTGTGCAGACACCGCTACTTCTGAGGTCATCTGCTTGGGCCGCAGGAGAGTCTTTTTCGAGGGGGAGAACAGAGACAGAACCAGGGCAGCTGGGATAGTGACGGTGCCCACAAAGCAAAGTCCTTCTCAGGTTTTTGGGAGGCCCCAAGCAAGAGAATCTACTTGAACTTCACCTTGGGGACGTTTCCCATTTAGTGGCCCAAGGGGTCAGATATTAGAGCCCCAAGTAGGACACGAGATCCTAGTGTGTGGCTTACTGGGTACAAAACAGAATCACCTGCCAGATGATGAGCATTTCGAGTGTTTTCAGCTTTTAGAGTTACCTTCCGAATGAATCATGGCCAGGGCTGTGGAGCGGAAGACATATTTTATCCACTTGGCAAAGAAAACATGATGCAGAGGTCGGGGAGAAGGAAGCCGGAGGGAGACAGTGGCTGTGCCCCGTCCTGTGGAGTACGGGCCCAGGTGATGTGGCTGACAGCGTAGGAAATGAGAAATCTGGTTGTGTTAAAATACATTTTTATTAGCACCTATTCATCTTATAAAATCTTGGGTTTCAACATTGTATTTTTGTGCATACACATAACATATTTTGACAGTATCCATCCCCCACTAGCCTCGCTTATACCTCTCCTCCCTTTCCCCTCACTCCCTTCCTCTTCTCCAATAAGTCTCCCTCTCTCCATGACTTTCACATGTAGATTCCACCAACAGTTGTCTTTCCAAATCTGGCACAATATGTTAAGTTCCAGTTTTGTCTGTTTCCCTGCAAATGGCAATGTGGTTTTTCATTGTGGCCGAATAATATTCCATTGCATGCATGTGTGTGTGTGTGTGTGTGTGTGTGTGTGATCTGGGTCGCAGTGATGCAAGGAGGTCAGGAAATGGAGGCATGGCATAGTAGCATCCTGGGCTTTTATGACAGAAAATCACTAGGTGATGCTCAAAGTTGATAAATTCAGAAACAACCCTATGTGTGTATTATTTTAAAATAGGAGGTAACTACAGAAATGGGTTAGCTTGGGGTCTGGGGTGGAGCAGGGGTGCTGCTTTATACGAAAACCCCTTCATTCCTATTTTATTTTTGCACTGTGCGCATGCATTGCTTCAAAAATGGGAGAAGAAGGAAAAACTGGTCCATTTTACAAAATGAGAAAGGAAGTTTCACACAGCACAGAAGCAAGCGTGGAGTGATGGGTGAAGCTGCAGACTGCATAACTATGGTAACAGATGTAGCTAATTTAGGGCACAAATGAGGGTGTTGGAAGAGCTAAGAGAAATGCGGTGTGAAGAGGGAAGGAGAACGAATTCTAAATAAAAGGGTGCTGAGCTAATCAGCGCGGATGCTTTGCCACCTGACACAGTAAAGAGGCAAGAACCAAGCCCGCCCTCACGTCTCCTGTGTCTTTTCACACTGTAGATGGTTTAAAGTAAAAGCCGGATGCTTATAGGGGCTCCTAAAGAAAGAAAGGTCATGAAATTCGCACTTGATAAAATAACACAGGAGGAGAACCATATCCATTGTTAAGTGAAATGCTGCTTTCACGAAAACCCCACGCATTTCCAGGTCTCATAACTTCATTGTTCAAGAAAAACAGTTTATCAGTGACATTCCAACTCACTCACATGGATTTTCCTTTCCATAAAATGATTCGCAATTGAGCGCAAGCATGGAACTACTCTTTCAAAAGTTCCCAAAAAAGTACCAAAAGAATGTAAAAATAGGAACAGATCGGTGCTACTTCTGGTTACCAGGAGCCTGCCATCCCTACAGCAGGAACTGTGGGGGATCACATCCTTGCGGTTCCTGCCATGCTAGAACATGACATTCTGTTCCTTGACTCAATATTGATGGTTCATATTTAATGTAAAAATTGCCTGTTTTATCAAGAGCTTCACATGGGTTAGGACTCAATAATGCTGTGTTCAGATGACTGCAAATCTTTCCTCCCCTTTGTTCCATGGGTTCTTTCCAGCACTGGGGATTTTTTCTATATTACTGACTTTCTAAGAGAGCCAACTTACTAGACAAAAGAGGAAGGGCAGATATGGAGGAGGAAGGGCGGATATGGAGGAGGAAGTGCTCCTGGGAAGTTTAGACACTGAAGGTGGGTGAAGCTTTTCAGAAGGATGAAGGGATCTAGCCCACGTGGGAGTGAATGGGAGAGAGAGAGAAGGCAGTAGAGGTTGGCAAGGAGTTTGGGCTTCATCCTGAGGGCAGAGGAATGATGACATTCTTTTAGAAGGATGGATTACGGACGGATGGAGCAGGGTGTGAGAAGCAGGATAAAGAAGGATAGCATTTGGAGTTATCCAGGTTCCATCCCAGAGGAGAGTGGCCACAGGAAACAGGGGCCCAGGCAAACATGCCCAGGCGGAGGGAGGAGCAACCTAGTAGACTCAGGAAGCGAAGTCTCACTAGGCCTCATGGGAGCTACCAGCGTGGACATTTATTCAGAGGTCCCTGAGACTTCTTTTTAAAATTGGCCATAAGAAAAGGTGAGTAGGGGGGAATACCCAGTGTCCGGCACTTTATGACACTTTCAGGCCCAGGCGAGGTTCAATTATCTGCATGTGTATGGAAAGGGCTGGCATGCGGGGTGTCTAACAGTCCTCTCGGAGGTGCCACTGAGAGAAGCCAGAAGGATTTGCTACCTGGTCTGCCAAGATTTACCTGGCCATTTTTATCTGGGAGGTCATTCCAGATGTCAAATGAAGCACTGGAATTTGCTTTTGGGCCATCACAGGCCTCCCTGAGCATCCTGCCTCCAGGTCCTACCATGATATCTTGTAGGTTGAGGCCTTATGTCAGCTCAAATATGTTGGAAGTATTCACCGCTGGGCCAACCGGCAATTATTTATGGACTTGTCTTTATTTTTAGCTGCATCTGTCCTGGTAATCATTATCAACCTTGTTTGAAGCAGGATATGTTATGGCCTCACATTACTGGAAGCTTCCTCACCATGTTTCAAGCCTGGGGACTCCCCACTCAAGACAGGAGTGCTGACAGAGTTTCTGAGCCCTTCGACTCCTACCCCACCCTCACCGCTTTGGCCAGTCTATCCGGCTCATGCCAAAAGATAACCCTACAGCTCAACTCCAAGGACCCCACCTCATCCCAGGAGGCAGCTTAGTGACTCAGCAAGACCCTGACAGAAAATTAAAACTAAAAGAAGCTGGCAACATGGCTCAATGAGAAGGCCTGCGCTCTATCCTCAGTACTGGAAAAAAATTCATTTCACAATGAAAATTCAAGAGTCATAATGTTTATGTCCAGCAGGATGACCAACCTCCACCATTTGCTTAGGAAGTCCCCAACCAACCAGGAAGCCCACAAGGCCTGTGCAATGAGGGACTCTGCTAGTGGTGCAGGTCGGGGGAGGAGGGGTGAAGGGGAAGAGGGGGACAGGAGGTTGTCAGATATTGCCCAGTCAGCCCTCTGTATCTACAGGTTTTGCACCAAAATTCATCAACCTCAAATTGAAAATATTGAGTTAGAAAAAAAATTGTGTCTTTACCGTACAACCCAGCTGTCGCAACCCCTGAGTATATATCCAAAGAAAATAATATCAGCCTATCAAAGAGATACCTGCCCGACCATGTTACGGGGCTGCACCATTCATGATAGCTAAGATACAGAATCAACCTAGATTCCCATTAACAGACAAATACAGAAAATATTGTGTATGCTGTGGACCATTCTTCAGCCATATAAAGGAATGAAATTCCATCGTTCACAGCAAAATGGATGGATCTGGAGGACATTGTTGGGCAAGATGAGTTAGATGCAAAAAAAAAAAAAACACCGCATGTTCTCCCTCATAGATGGATGTTTTTTTTTAAAAAAAAAAAGTTTATCCTCATGTATATCACATCACGAATATCACGTGGTTACAAGAGGTAAGAAAGGGTGGGGACTAGAATGCTCAGAGGGAGGCTGGATCCTGGGTGCCCAAACACAGTCAGACAAAAGAACTGAGTTTTAATGTTCTGCAACACAGAACATCAAGATAATCAGTAAGAGAATCAATAAATTCATTTCAGTTCA
This sequence comes from Ctenodactylus gundi, assembly GCA_004027205.1. Taxonomy (NCBI): domain Eukaryota; kingdom Metazoa; phylum Chordata; class Mammalia; order Rodentia; family Ctenodactylidae; genus Ctenodactylus; species Ctenodactylus gundi. The sequence goes on from PVKB01001607.1 coordinate 379,678, forward strand.
TGCAAATGGACTTTGTACCCCGCAGAGAGCGGACTTCCACTTCCTGCCTACAATTCACTAAGAGCTTTTATTTTACGAATAATTAAAAGAGGAGAAATTGGTGTCTCCAAACACAAAGTAATGAAAAGGAGATGGAACTATTAATTACTCTGATTTAATCAAATGCATACTATGTATGTATATTGTAATATCACACACTGGACCCCATGAATAAGTATAATTATTACCTACTCATCAGAATTTTTAAAAAATATATTTAAGGAGATGGAAATGTTAACAACTCTGGTTTGATCAAGTCAAATAATATATACATGTATTGAATCATTACACTGTTACCCACAAATCTGTATAAAGTATTGATTTTTTAAATAGATTTGAGATGCTAGAGGAATAGTATAGAGGTTAGAGCACTTGTCTAACAAGTCCCTGGGTTCAAGTCCCTAGCATCATATTATCCAAGCATGGTGGTGCACACTTATAATCCCACTGGGGATTGCATTGAGGAGGCTGAGACAGGGGGATTGGCTTGAGTTCAAGGGCAGCATGGGATACATAGTGAGTTCTGGACCAGCCTACAACTACAGAGTAAGATATATATACACACACACACACACACATATATATACACATATATACATATATATGTATATGTATATATACATATATATATTCTAATAAGATAATCAATAAATTTATTTCAATCAATACAAATGAACTTTGTACCCCACAGAAAATGGACTTTGGTTTACTTCCTTCTGTAACATGGTGTTCTGGCCTGGATTTCGAACGTCCCCCAAAAGCCTCATGTATGTAGATGTTGTGGAATATCTACGGATTCCGTGTGCTGTGAAGAGGTGTGCCCTGGTTAGAAGGGGCAGGTACTTCGGGCTTGGCATGGAAGAGCACGTGCTAGCTCTGCCCTCCTTTCCTCGTTCCCCGTTGCAATCCTGTGAACAGCTAGGGCTCCGCTATGTACTTCTGCTGTTACCAGCGCCATGAATGGACTAAGACCCTTGGAAAGTATAAGCTGAAGTAAACTTTTCTTCCCTTGAGTTGTGGGTAATGTGCCCCAGCAACGAATATGTAACTAAGACAATTGGCAAACCTTTCATAATTTTGGAAGAGCAGCCTGGATAAGTCTTTGCTAACAGTTTACTATTCCACAGGTAATTTTTAAGTATGGGTGATTTGGAGGTGGTAATTGAGGACAGAAGTAGTGTTTGGTATTAACACCTTAAAATTTGTTTAGGTATGTGAGGATATGCTGGAGGAAATACTAAGGCTTTTGTACAAACTCAAAAGTCTACCCTGCCATAACTGCCAAAAAGAAAAATAATAATAATTATATTTCAAGAATCCTTGATATGCTCTTGTATATAGTTCAAAATGCTTAAACTCAATACAAACACCTTTTGGAGGGACAAAAGTTTCTCATGGCCCCTAGGATTGACCTAAGCCACTTTTATTAACATATAACTTAAATATGTATAGTCACAAAAAACAGGTAAAAACACCTATGTTTTATAACTTTAATATTACTAGAATGCCAAAATAAATGTACAAACAAATACAACTACCAAAACTTTAAAGTACCAGATTAATAAAACTGATTTACTGCAACAGACAACACTGTCTCGTTGAAACTAAAACACCATTTGAGGGGCTAGAGGAATGGTGCAGTGGCTGAAGTGTTCACCTTGCACACACAAGGCCCTGAGCGTGGTGGTGTGCACCCGTAATCCCAGCACTCGGGAGGCCGAGGCAGGACTGCCATGAGACAAGGCCAACCTGGGCCACATAGTGAGTTCAGGAGCAGCCTGGGCTACAGAGTGAAATCCTGTCTCAAATAACTAAATAAATATCCAGATATGGCCTCAGGCCTAGTCTGTACGTGTTACCATTTTCTAAATTTTTATTCAATACTAACACAGACAATGCATAAGGCACGCTGTGCAAAACAATATGAATAACGTTGAAAATGGGTGTGCTACATAAAGATAATCGATTATGATTTAAAATTATTATCAAACCATCTAAGAGAGTACCTACATATATGAGCTATCATGTCTAACTGATAAAAATAGTCATCACTAACATTTATGGAACAACATAGGCTCCAAATCTTTCATTTTCATAACTAATCAATCCTCACAAAATCACTATGAGGTCAGTACCATATTTGCACCCTTATCATCATTAAAAACAAATGGAAGAATAGACAAGCTGAGTAATTTGTCTAAATCCTTACAGCTCACAAGTAGAAAACAGGATTGAAAGACAGGAAATCTGGTTCCACTGAACCATTATACCCAATACTCAGCTCATGGTCTTAGACGTAAGGTACTTACCTGGCAGTTACTTGATCGACACAAATGGACACTAAGCCAATTGTTTCTAAAACCGACAAAAGCATCTTTGCATTGCATTCTTGCTGCAACACGGACCTGATCCACAGGAAGCTGGGCCTGGTGTGAGACCTTCATTCTGTGTAGGTACAGCAGAGGTCACCAGGAGATATTCTTCCTAGCCTGGTGAGCCATGCCCCGCACAAGGCAATCTCTCTCTCTTGTGTTCACATGGTGTTCAAATACTCTTCCTCTCATCCCTGTGAGACACAGCCACCAGGCCCGCCCCAGTTCAAAGACACAAGGCAAACGTAGGTCCCAGCATCAGGTTGGGACTTGCCATCAAAATGACTCAGAACACATTTTCATTATTAATTATTTAAGATTATCACTGGAATAAAGCCACTAATTTCAGAGAATACACATGTCTTAGTTACTTCTTCATGGTTGGGATGAGATACCCAACATGTACAATTTAGGGGAGGGAAAGTTTATTTTAGCTCACAGTTTCAGAAGGTCACAGTCCATTTACCAGCAGCCAGCAACTGTGTAAGTGTGTGGCAGAGGCAGAGATGGAGGCAGCTCCTCACAACATGTGAACAGGAAGCCAAGTCAAGGAAAGAAGGAAGGGAGGGAGGGAGGGAGGGAGGGAGGAGCAGATATCCCTCCAGGTCCCAGTGACCTGCCCCTTCCAGGTTTAAACCCTTAATCCACCACCTGCCTGTAATCTACAATTACCACACAAGTGTCTTCCATCTGTAATCCACCACACTCCCATAATCCTCCCCTCCAGACCAGGCCCTCATCTCCCAACGGCACATAGTTCCACAGATAACTGATAGCATCCAAACACATGAAGCTTTGGGGGGTCATTCCAGATCCAAACCACAGCAACACAGATCTCTCATAATAAATGTGTCCCTGGAACACCAGGCCTGTGCTATCCTAAGCTCACACACGAGACACTGTAAAATACGGGGATGTGAAAGCCACCAAATCTGGCAAGGGAATGGCAAAGGAAACTGTCCCAAATACCACATTAAGTTCGGAAAAGTTCTCTGTTTCAGAATCAAACTGATTTGCTTCCTCAAGGAATTTTTTTGTGTCTCTCCGCACAGCACTTAGCAGCACCTGTGAAGACGCACTTGCCATATTTCTTAACAGACCTCCATTCCTTACAGGTGGCCTTAGGTGCTGTGTGTGTAGGGACCACGTCTACCTGTGTCATCCCTTTCCTCCCAGTACTTTCCACAGAAGCTGCCACATGGTTGATTCTCACTGAACATTTGTTGAGTTAATGAATAAATAAAACACATGCGCCTCGGACTAGTCAATTACCTTTCTGCCTGAGCTACGAGAGGGTTTAGAGCCAGATTTGTTTTCTACTCTCATTTGTGTCTGTATCTTAAATTTCCTTTTTCTTTCACTTCTATGTTAGGCTACCTTTCTACATTTTAGCAATCCTAGCAAACTGCCTTAAGTCCCTTGTGGGAGAAGGAAAGAAACAGATGAAGCATATTTTCCAAAGTCTTATACCTATATTTAAAATCTTAACACTAAACCCTTTGTCAACACACGCACTTGATCACCCGTAAATCTTAAGAGTAGCTGAGATGTGCTAACTCTAGCACACTAATATACTAATATTTAAAGCAAATTCCAAATCCAACCCAAAAACCACAGGTAGAGTGTCATCTCAGGCACCACTGTGTATTCACATGAAATAGACACTCTTCCAGTTGAGCTAGACAAATTGGTGGGCACAAAAGAATATATCGTGTGGGATCACCCAGCTGTAATCCCAGCTACTTGGGAGGCTGAGGCAGGAGGATGGCAAGTTCATGGCCAATCAGGGTAACTTAGCCCAAGAAAAGCTGGGGAAGTAGCTCAGTAGTTGAACATCATCTAGAATGCAAGAGACTTCGGGTTTAATACCCAGTTCCCAAAGGGATTGCTGCAAAATGGGTATGTCTGATGTGGAATCAAAGAACCATTAGTCTGCAGGAGGTTTTAAGAATGTACTGTCCTCATATAATAAACTTGCTCCTAATTGTGCCCTGTAAGGGAGCAAAAAGAGGCCTGGGCAAGATCTCGGTTCATAGGCGTTGGGAAACAAACAAACAAACATTCTTTCACCTCACAGGATAAAGGCAGGACGTTAGAAAGTAAAAATACCCAGCGGCCTGACCCCTTTTAAAATCTCTGACATACATCATGTATATGCTAGTGGGGAACGGGTACTTGTGAGAGTTAAATCTCCTACCTCTCTTCTCTGATCACTCATTTAAAGCACCTTCTCTGCAAATATGGACCAGCCATTTTTTCCTCCTAAAACAGAACCATAACTTTCAAATCCCACTGAGGCGAACACCCCTCACCACGCAAGTCAAACACCTCAGGAATCCCAGCCGGCCCCCAAGCTCGGTGTGAAGCCATCTGAGCGCTGCCTTGCCAATCCCCATCCCTGTGCGACTGCCAAGAAGCCAGACCTATCCTTCCTTAGGGCTGGGTCAGAAATGTCTGCGCAGGGAGCAGATTGGATTTCTATTATTTATAAGGCTCACTGGAGTCGGTCGGATCCTAGCTGACAAGCCGCCAGAGGCGGGAAGCGTGGGCGTGCACAGACGGGTAAGGTCGTGTGTCACAAATGACAATCTTTTAAAGAATTTGATAGGATGTGGATGAGGCTTGCTTTTTTAAAAAAGAAATAATAATCGATTCTTTCTTCACTTACTTTTGGCAGAGGACGGACATCACGGCTGAGGAAAGGGAGGAGGGCCGGCCAGACAATAGGGCAGCCCCTGCGCCTGATCCGCACCCCAAGGCAGCCTGCCGCTCCCTCCCGGCGCCCGCCCAGCGCCAGGTAGGCGGCGGTGGCGATTTCAAACCAAGCGGCGCCCCTCCCGCCTGCGGGGAGCAGGGCGGCCTCCTCCACGGCGCGGGCCGGGCGCGCGGCCGAGACGCCGGGGCAGGGACGGCGGATCGTGGAGGTGAACACCTGCCACCCCTCGTGGGCCACGGGGGCCGTTTTCTCTCCCCAGGTGGAGGGCTTGCCTAAACACCCGCCCCGAGTGCTCTCCGGGTCCTTACGGGCACCGAACCGCAGAGCCGGCGGCCGAGGCCGAGGCAGGCGGCTCTGCGCGCAGGGCGGCGGCCGGGCGGGGAGGGCGGGAGGGACGAGCAGACCGCGCCCGCTCCGCACGCGGTCCCCGAGGTCCCCGTCCGCGTCCGCAGAGCCCATCGATCTCCACAGCGCCCGGGCGGCGGCACACCGGCCGCCAGCGGGAAGCGCGCCCGGCCGGGACTGCGGCGCCGGTGGGGCAGGGCGCGTGGGGTCTCGAATGCCGCGACGCCCCACGCACCCCTCCGCGGCGGCCTTACCTCCCGCAAGGCGCCCTGTCCATCCCCGGTCGCTCCCGAGGGCGGCGGCGGCGCGGGTCGCGCTCCCCGAAGCCATCGGCTACTCGGCCGGGCGGCGGCTCGCGGCCATCCGCGGCGGCGATCCAGGCCCCGGGACGGGCCGCCCCGCCTGCCGTCCAGCTCCTGACAAAGGCTGGCGTTCCCGCGCGTCCTCACCGGCCGGCCGTCAGCACGAAACCCATCTCCCGCAGGCGGCCGCAGGAAATGAGCGCGCGGCGCGCGCGGGCCCACAGCGCCCCCGCCCTCCCGCGCCGGCCGCGCCGCAGTGTCCCCGCCCGCCGCCGCCGCCGCGCAGCGCCGCGCGCCGCAGACCTGCGGGCCCGCCGCCACCGCCGCCGCGCGCCACGCGCGAGCTCCCCTGCTAGGAGGGGAACCGGCCCCGCGGCTCCGGTAAGCGGTGTCTGCTCGCCGGATTTAAAAAGTCAGCCTTCTGGGGGGGTTGGGGTGGGGAGACTCTGGGAAAGACGTCTTGCCTTTGGAAGATAACTGCTAGAGATGCCCACAGCAACTGTGGATTGAATTCTAAACCAAAGTCATCGTTTTCTCTCACTCTGTCTCTACTTTCTGCTGTCCCTCGTCTGTCTCTGTTCTGCAGCAGGACGCATTC